>JANVCK010287604.1:0-14462 GCA_026546655.1 Epizoanthus illoricatus
ACTTAATAAAATTGATCTAAGTTTCCAAATATGAAATAAAATTTTTTTGACCCTGACCCTTTACTCCTACCTTAATACAGACGAAACGAATGGTAGAATTACACCAGAATTTAGGCATCCTACTGATAATCAGTTCCGGGGGGGCTCCCATATGAAGGGGACAGGGATGTTGTACCTTTTAGGGTTTAAAATCGCTGGTTCTAGTGCCTCTTAGAGTGTTAAAGATCAAATGGTAATAATTGCAGTCGACACGGTACACTTTAGGGATAAAAATTCGTTTGGAACGCTTTGGTAAGATTTATGACAGTGCTTTCCAAAACGACTGGAAGTAGAATCCTTTGACGCTTTTACCTTTATCACAATTAAATTAATCGAACGTTTCGATTGTCTTCACGTTTCTTAATGGTACCTTTTAGGCGTAAAATTAGCTCGCGGCCACACCCATATTGGTACCTTTTAGGGGTTCAATTCAAATTTTCCGACAAGCATCGCCGCCCTAGGCCCTATAGTATGGGAGTCCCCCCTCCCCCTAAAATCCATTACTGACTTGTGGTTTTCTTTTCAGCGACATATAGTTGCTGTCTATTCAGTTTAAATTTAAATATGCACACGTTTGAATTCGGTTCAACAATAAGAAAGTTTACAAC
Source organism: Epizoanthus illoricatus (assembly GCA_026546655.1). NCBI lineage: Eukaryota > Metazoa > Cnidaria > Anthozoa > Zoantharia > Epizoanthidae > Epizoanthus > Epizoanthus illoricatus. The sequence continues at coordinate 648 of JANVCK010287604.1, forward strand.
TACATGTAAATATGATGGTATGTTTCATGCTGGAGGTGTTAATCCAACACGAAGACCTTTAGCAAGACAGTATGTCGAACTGTTTTGGGAAGGTAATTTAGTTATCAGCGAATATCTGAAAATATGTATACCTAGTTTTGAAATGGAAAAATTATACCATATGTTGTTTTCTGCTTTTTGCGGCTTCCTCCAGATTAAAAAAAAATTATTGTATATTTATCATAAATCCTCTTTTTAGTTTTTAGCAGTTGCCAAACGGAGATGATATCGCAATGTCGGCAAGCCCGCAAAATTGCACTCAACCGTAAGAAATTCATGTAATGCGGTTTACACGTGATCTATTGACAATCGAGAATGGATTAAAAGAAATATATAAGAACAGCTGACTTCCATTGCATTTTATACAAAATAGTGCAAAACATGTTTTTTTTAAAAAAAATTAGCCTTTGAAGCCTTTGAAACCACTGTAAATAATCTAAGAATGTACGCTTTTGAATGCTGACGACGGTGTGGTAAAATTGGCTAAAAGCGGTTAATCTAAAAATGTACCTAATTATTTTATGGCTGTTATTTTCCTGTGAGTGCGCAGCTCCATAAGGAACGCCTGGTAGTTGTACGTGTACAGCTTCTGTTGGCATTAAAACCCTATCGTCTCATCTCAACCGCAACGGATAGTTCGATCTGATTTTCTCTTATCTATCAAACCGAGACAACCAATGAAAACCGGATTTTGTTATTTGCTTAATCATATAAAATTCAAGGAAGCGTGGGCTTAAAAAATATTTTCTTTTACAAAATACAAATACATTGAAGTCTGCGGAACTTGTCAGTGCGAAATTTAGCGAGGTGCTTCTCCTACTCGCTTCCAGTCTTACAGATAAATTCATACAATTATAGTTAGTATAAGGTTATATAAAGCTATATATGACTGTGAAACAGATAAAATTATGTTAATCAATCATTTTTATTTTTTCTACAATTTATCTGTGGTGATGGAATCTTCTTTTTTCTCTGTGGAAACCATATTTTAGCGATATTTTCCCACGAATGATTATATCTCATTTTCCATATTAACCATATACTGGGCCATATATCCAAACTGAGCATTTCGGACTCAATAAGGGGGTGATAATCGTCCCCCTTCTTTAACTTCCTTATTATAAATGGTAGCAAAACCATAATTGGCAGATTAGTTAAGTAGTCCATGATGTACATTTGGGTAATTAAATATTTCAATTATGACGTCATATGGCGTCACAAAGACGTTATCTTGGATTTCATGGCGGCCATCTTGGATTTTTATGACGTCAGAATATCGCCCTAATTGAAATTAATTAAAAACAATAGAATCGGCTTTAGCTAAGCTAGATCAATAGTTTCCGTGCAAAACACCCAACTTAAATTTAATTTTTAGAAAAAGTTACTTTTTGACAAAAGTGTCAATCACAAAATTGGTTGCCATAACAACAGAGTTGCTTGTATTGCTTTGGGTTGCTCATCAAATTGTCGGCCGATAGATTTGGAGAATAAAACAAAATGTCTTTGGGGAGGCCGAAACGCCGAGCTCCCAGTCTGGATATGGATAGGGTTAAACATTAAAAGTCGGGGGGGGGGAGGGAGGAGGTATTTTGACCCTGTTAAGATTTTGCTCTCACATTTAGTGTGAATGATGTTTGACAATTTACCGTTAATTTAATTGCGGCGATGAGTTTGTTAATTGGTTGCTATGGTTACTACAGACAAAATAATGTTGTAACATTCAGCAAACGTTTTAATTTTTTTGGAACTTTTTGTAAGTTTGTTTTACTCGAAATATGGTTCATACAATTAGTATAAGTTATGCAAATGAGCATAAATGCACAACCGTAAAATGTCAGTGAGATAAAATCAGAAGCTTAATTGTTTCGAGGAAGAAAATTATCAATTTTTGGTGGATTAAGAACCTTACTCCTTTACGCATTATGTTTTTAAATTTGAGTAGCAAAACAACTTGGAAATAACTACAAAAATTTCTTTCTGACTAAAGTGCAGTTGCACTTTATGAGGAAAAATAGAAAATGTTCGAGAAAAGCAAAAATCTGCCCTCCCTTACGCGCTGGAGGGTAATTAGTAAACGAGATGCTAATATTGGTAATCAGAACAATAAGGTGAGTGACAGATCGCTGGAATCTAGAAAGTAAGAATGTCTGTTTCAAGAATGGCTGATACAACAAACCTATTATTAAAGTATAATTAGGGATGTTCTAAAGTTATCGACCAATGAGTGAGCTTCAAGTTATTTGGAGCGTCTCGGACTGGCTGAGTTCACGATGGGCGGTGAAACCCCTCACCGAAATGTAGGTTATAAAGAGATTGCCGGCTTTATATCTTGAGACAATTACTACAACCCTCGAACTATCACGGGATCCAAATGACCCCCCCTATATTTTTAAATTTTCTCAAATGGTCATGTGATTATTCTTAAATTAACAAGTACACGCCATCCATTAACCATGCCAAGTTTCAGAACACAATTTTGAATAGTTTTTGAAAATTTTGGGAGGTGGGTCCAAATGCCGCCCCCCCCCCCTTCCTTGATAGAATATGTTATTAAAAAGGCTTGGTAGTCCGAGGATTAATCAACTTATTTCGCATTGATCTCTTGAGCTAATTCAGTGAAATTGTATCATAAGAGATTGTGATTCAAATAACTATTTTGCTCTTGAATCCATTCCGACATAACGTGTACGTTTGAAAAATCTCTTCCCTGACACTAGTCGGCAGCAGTCAAACACAAGTCTCTTGAACTCTTTCCTGAATTCCTTCAGTCTCCACGCGTATAATATTGGGTTCAACACGCTGTTCAGGTACAGGAGAATGCGCAGCCATAGACGCAGAAGACGGGTGCGACGCGTTTCCTTGGCGGCGACGTGATAAAGCACGAGTATAATGCGCGGAAAGACGAGAACCATGAACGCGCCAATAACAAGCGCAATAGTCGTCGAGATTTTTCTGTCTATTTGGCGCTGTCTTTTAAGATGCACGTCATTTTTTCCACGGCCACTAAAGATATAATGCGTTTTGGTCTTCTTTAAGATTTTTGGGCTAGTAATGATCCTAGTCTCGTATTCTTCACAAACCCTTTTTTCCCTGAATGATCTTACATAAATTACACTTTCATACTTGCTGCTCTTGTTTTCGCACAATGAAAGTCCGCTGTTGTTCTTGGCGTCATCAACATATTTAATTACATTGTCACCACGCTGTAAGGGACAGTAGGTTTTACACTGAAGGAGAGGGGTGGATTGACCCATTACAGGGTTTGCAGTGTTCTTTCTCTCTGTAACACTGGACACTAACATATTTTCGATCTTCCTACCTTTCCGGTTGCTTCTGTCACCAGAAAAAGTTTTGATTTCCATTTTCGTTTCTCTGCGTGTATTTTCGCTAGAAGAGTTTTCCGTCCATGACTCTTTACGAACCCTGGTTTTTGCGACAGTCCCTCTCCCTACAGGAGAGTGCATTGACTTTTCCTGTGTACCAGGATTCCTCTTGGGCGAATTATTAATTACTCTTGACTTTTCTCGAAACGCCGATTGCCTTTTTATGATTTTATAAACATTAAAATAGGCGACCACGATGATGACAGTCATTGCGAGGACAAAACCGACAAACACTAAAAGCGTGTCTTTGTTGCTAACCCCAGGTATCTTGGACAAAGCTGGTAATGAGAAGGAGATTAACCAAATTGTTAGGCTGACAAGCAGAACCAGCATCCTGCAGTTTCGTACATTTGCGCGATAGCGAAACGGGTACCTCGTAGCAATGTATCGATCGACGCTAAGGACCCCCAACGTAGCAATGGAAACCAAAATGGTAGCCTTCCCGATGAAGACAATAATGTGAACCGCGGGCTGTGGGAATGGTCTGTTGCTGTAGATATAGATGTGTTGAACCGCTCTCATGGGGACTAACACTCCACTGACTAATAAATCCGCCACACTGAGAGATAACACGTAATAATTTGCTGCAACTTGTAGCGGTCTGTTTCTCAGTATAGCAACACTGGTGAGGGAATTGCCGACACATCCAGCAATCGTAATGAGAATTTCCACGGCAGCGACATAAAGTAGTGTCACATCTGTGCTCATTGCGTTAGCAGTTTCATTTCTACCATCAAGTGTAGAATATATAACTCGATTTGTGTTATTTTGTTGTATATCCATTGCGAAGCTTTATAATCGCGCAGGTGTTTAAATTTAAAAACAACGACAAAAGAAAATTAATGTACCGTTCCCGATGATAACTCTAATAAATTTTCTCAGCGTGGCACATACATGTCATTTTCAGTTTTGGATTCGTAAGTACTTTATCGTATCTGCACTGTTGGATGTTTTTCACACGAAAACTAGAATTGCTTTATTTCATTTTTTGACCAGAACCCAATTAACCACAATTAAAGTGGCGGCTGCCTTCGTCATTATTATTAATAATACGACGGAAAACTGTGGGAAGTCGATTGAGAGATTAAAACTATATTGTACTAGATTTGAAAATCCTTCTTTATTTATAACGATTGTGCTAAAAATGTAGGAAAAAGATTTGTTTGTGTTGATTTTTTGTCTTTAAAATAAAGTTGCATGCAGTCAATCAGAGTCTTGGGAAGCAGTTTCCAAAATAATGAGCCATTAGTGAATAATTATATTTTAAATAGAGGAGCGATTTTTATGCAGTTTCTATTTTTCTTGTGCTGTGCAAATAAAGGGACAGAGCGCCATTGGACCTACCTATTATTAATGATAGTACTGAGCTTATATATTCGTATGTAACCGAGGCTCAAAATGCCAGCCGCTTTAAGTTCAAGGTGTTATGGATCAATCCATTAGCAAACTGACTCTATTTACGAATTAATATCCGTTTAAGAACAAAAGAAAGAGAAATGATAAGGGATAAATAAGGGACGGAAATTCCTTAATGAGAACTCCACTGACAGGAATATATATTTCAATAGAAGGAAACCAGGTGTTAGGAGATAAAACTTTAATAAGATGTTGAAGGATGTGAGATTTGTACAACTGAATAATATATTTGTTTCCCACAAATTTTGTTTTCGTTTTATGTTTTTATCTGCAGAATTTTAACATGCAGTGCATGTACCTGATAAAAATAATTTATTTCGAACGTGTTATAAGATGAAAACTGGAATTGAATCAAAGCTAAAACTCTGATAAAGTTGCTCAAGCGCAATCAGTTAATTAATTGGGCGACAAAAAGACGAATATTCTTGGATCTTCTTATCTTGCTCTTTGTTGTTGTTCATATAAAGTATTCTCGGTAGATAAAGATAAAACAAAATGGCCGTAAAATAAAAATAAATAATGAAAGTACCATATTGCATATCGTTTGAGGGACATGAAAGTGTGTGTGTGTGGGGGGGGGGGGGGTAGAAATTTGTAGAAATTAAAACGTACAGGCCTATGTCTGGGAATAAATAACTGATATCGACCTAAACTCACTCTTTCATTCCTCCCCCTCCCCCACCCCCAAAAAGTATAAAAAAATGCCTACTTTTGGGTAAAAGAAAATTTGCTCCAAACTCATCAACATCCACTCCCCCACATTATTATACAACTGACTTAGTAGGTCTAAATAACCACTAAAGACGGACTGAGACGAATACAGATATTTCATTGGCTAAACAGGTCACATGGTACACTCTCACTGGGCAAATATCAGGCAATACCCCTCCTCTGCTTTCGATACTCCACCTCTGAATATAAACAAGCCAAAAAGTGCTTGTTTTCACCACTGTTTCTCCTCCGAAATAAAAACAGTAAAAGCAAGCTACAATAAACAAATTCATATTCACTGATTTCTTTAATATTTCATATCGGAACAAGATCAACGTCCTAAACCGTAAACATTTCATTTTGTACAGACTACTTTTTCAGGAAACAATAAAAATATTGTCAAAATCCGCCAACCGAACATGTCTTAAGTTCGTCACTAAGAATTTAAATGAAGCTAGCCAAAAAACCCTGTAATGTGGACAACAGTATAAATGTTTAAAAGTTTTCAAAGGAATTGCTCAAACATCCCTTACCTTGAACCTTTTCGTCCAAAATTATTTAGGTAGAAGAAAAGCGACATAACAGTTGGCAGCTGCAATCAAAGCAATCATCCAATATTGTCAGTTATATATTTAGTATTGGATGTCCAGCAGGCCCACTGTAGTCTATACCTGGGGGAGGCAAGGGGAGGATCGGATATTTCCTATTGTCATTCCAAAACGAAAAGAGCTATGAAAGCAAAACTTGCAGAGCTTTCCTAAAATTTATCAACGGAGAATATGGTTTGCCAATTATAGTTCAGTGGTCTTCCTTGTTATCATAGCAACAGCGTTTTTCAGTAGCACTTTTGTCAAAAACATAACTTTTTTCTAAAAATCGATTTTATTCTCGTTTTCTCAATGGAAATCGTAGATCTAACAAAGTTTAGATCATTATTGTAATTTTAGTTAATTAAAAATTTATTATGGTAATTTATGACGTCATCAAAAATCCAAATGGTCGCCAGGGGATCCAAGATGGCGGATTTGTGACTTCACATGACGTCATTAGCAGCATTACTAATTACCAAAATTTATATCACGGACAAATTAATAAGACTGCCAAGTATGGTTGCTATATTTTTATAATAAGAAAATTAAAAAGGGGGGAAGGGGCAAATCCCCCTCCCCTTGGTATATTTGAGGCCACGAAAGCCCGGTAAAGGTAGGGTTAAATCACTATCAAACTTCTTAAACTGTCTCTACTGGAATTGCCAAACCAGAGTCCCTTCGCTTAGTAGTATTGAATCAATAACAGTGAATTATTCCATTACGGATTAATTGAATCATTCTATATTGTCGTGACTCCTCAGTGTTTTCCAGCAGGTTTTCTGCGCATCACAGCAGGGCACTCTTAGATCACAGTCAACAAAGACAAGTCGAACAAAGGATTGGAGTGGGAGTATTTTGCTTGGAACTCTCAAAACTGACTTATCTCCGACAAATTTCTTGACACAAATTTCTTTAGATGTTATTAAAAGCTCCTGTACATTATGGAGCTCGGAAATTTCTACAACAATCAAGATACATAGTTGTGACAGAATTGACAACATGGCAAACATATTGTTGTTTTGAAAGCAGTGGGCGTGATCCCATCCGGCCATTGTCGCGCCAAGGAACCGTGTGAAGAAATACAAATAGTGAAATGTTTAGTATATCGACAAGTGGAACAAGCAGATTGTATTCGCATCTGTTTACTATTTTATCTGGCCGGGCAAATATTCGGTGTTGCAAGACATGAAGATAGAGAAATTCGGGGAACTTGACTAACTTGTGCTCCCTGCTCGCATGAACACAACTCACAAGTGTTGCAGATCGGAAGAGTATAATTATATAATACATGTACAGTCATAAAATATATTCGTGGATGGAGTCGTTTTGCAGCTCAGCCTGCTACTAGCTGTATATATTTTGAACTTTGCTACTACCTACTGGTGAGTACCAAAATGATAAATAAATTCATTTTATTTTCAAGATGACTTTGGTGTGTGTTGTGTTCTTTCGTTATCCCCATTGAATTATTCTTACCCACCGATTCGACAGTGAATATTGTTTGTACATAAAATGTTTGAATAGCGACATACTGTTTAGATGTGCTAGTATTTCGGTGACCAGTGATTGTTTTCCCCCGGTCAACAAACATTGATTTTACCCGCTCAAGATCGCTTTCATTTAATAGGTATAATAAACTAACGTGTGTCATGTCAATCTTGACCGATTTATGTTAGCAAATTTATATGATCGCGGCCGGATAACGTCTATGATTCGCCTCTTTGAATTTAGAAGCGTGTAAAACACTCGTATCCGGAGAATTCTAAATAACACAAAACGAAGTCAGATTTTGTAGTTCAAAAGGGCAAAACGTTTCACCCAACTTTGATTCACCTGAAATTCCTTTCATCCAAACCGCAAACATTTTTTTTATACGCTTGCCATTGTTTATAAAAAAACTCCAGGGTATTAACGGTCAGTATAAAATTGCCATAAATTCTGAAAACAAGAAGGCTAATCGAATAATTCAAGAATGAAATAACTCGATCCCAACTCAACTCACGCGAATCAGTGATTGCGAACTTGGCCCGCCAACCGCGCACGCAACAAACTAATTGTTTTAGCCCATTGTCTCACATTTGTCTCACATTCCATCCGTTTTTGTCTCAGCCTCTTGCAGAAACTCGCTCTGTGACGTCACCAAGACGAATACCGAGTGCAAGAAAAGATGCCTAGTAACTAGGCAAACCCCTACCCTCTTCCCTCTCAACTTTGTAGGAACGTTTTCGAATTGTAAAAAGTTAAAATGATGTTACTACTCAAAATTTCTTTGAAGTAGTTTGTGAAAGGTTTTAGAAACATAACATTAGGAAACTTCCAAAAATGACATTTTGAGGGTTAATGACGTCATTATGACGTCGTATGACTTCATATTGAAGATGTTAAAAAATCATTGTGGAGAGGATTGAAGGAACTGATTACGTGCCAAGTTTCATTTCGTTAGCATGAATACTGTGGAAGTTATAGGCCGCGGGAACTTTCTGCAGCCCCTCCCGGGGAACAAGAGACCCCCCAAAAAGCAGGGTTAGAATAGGGTAACATTTTTTTGAGGCCCCCCTGATGTAATCCATTTTTTCAAGTCCTCCTCCAAAGCCCCCCTCTAAACTTTCAAAGCCCCCCAAAAATTCAAAGTTCCCCCCAATTTCTCCACCTGACCCTTCCTCCCCCGCATGATAAATAACGAATGGTCCCTAAGTGACAAAAAACATGTTAATGAAAGAGATTGCTATAAGGCACAGAACTTTCAAATTTCAGCTCCATAGTTCTAATGGTTGAAAAGATATGGAGCTTTGAAAATTGGCATTTTTACAATTTCAGGCATTACGATTGGTCACATGACCACATTGGAAGGAGATTCAAAATTATATTTTCAATCATTTCTTCTGTAACACTGGGCAATGCAACAAACTCGAAACTAAAAGGGATGGAAAGAGTTGGCCCTCCAGATTCCATCAAAAATTTGTGATCATTCAAGACAAGAATTTAGGGAGGTTGGCAGCTGTCAAACATTGTAAAATGCCAAATAAAGGAAATACAAAATCAGTTTTACTCCTTTAGTTTCTAATAGTTTTGAAATATGTTTTCCGCTATTATTCTTAGAAAGCACTTTCTACAAACAAAAGGTTGCAAACCATGCTTATCACTTGATCCAATGCGTGTCCCTTAAACGTCACTTCAACTAATGCACCAGTGCTTGCAACTTGAAGAACCAATGCTGTCATTTCAACCAATGCTTGTCACTTCAACTAATGCTTACCTCTTGAAGCAATGCTTGTCCCTTGAAGCCGAATGCTTGTCACTCGAAGCGATGTTTGTTACTCGAAGCAATGTTTTTCACTTGAAGCAATGTTTCTCACTTCAACTAATGCCTGTCACTTGAACCAGTGCTTGTCACTTGAGCCAATGCTTGTCACTTGAAGCAATGCTTGTTACTTGAATCAATGCTTGTCTCTTGACCCAGTGCTTATCACTTGTATTGAAGCAATGCTTGTCACTTGAACCAATGCTTGTCGCTTGAACTAATGCTTGTCACGTGAACCAATGCTTGTCATTTGAGCCATTCCTTGCCATTGAACAAATGCTTGCCACTTCAACTAATACCTATTTCTCGAACTAATGCTTGTCATTTGAACCATTGCTTGTCACTTGAACCAATGCTTGTTACTTGAACCAATGCTTGTCACTTCAACTAATGCATGTCTCTTGAACTAATGCTTTTTACTTGTACCAACGCTTGTCACTTGAACCAATGCTTGTCACTTGAACCAATGCTTGTCACTTGAAGCAATGCCTATCACGTGTAACAATGCTTGTCGCTTGAACCAATACTTGTCACTGGAGGCAATGCTTGCCATTTGAAGCAATGCTTGTGACTTGAAGCAATGTTTGTCACATGAACCAATGCCGCACCAAGCCAATGCCCACGCCACACGCAAAGCACGCACCAGATAGTAGCCACCATTGGGGGATACTCATTGGCTCCGGTTCGGTTTCTAATTGTGCCATCTGAAAATGGGGAAACTTTCTTGTTAGTTTAGAAAGCCAGTTTTCTAAATTTAGAAATTCTATCACGTTACATTATCACATGATATGTATGCATGAATTAGCGAAGCTCGTTCTTTATGTACTATTATCCATTTTTCTGTCTAATTAAACGGTGTTTGCTTCTGAATATGGAATTCAAAGACATAAATTAGTTTAGAAAAGCAATTTTGTACATTTAGCAATTCTATTTTGTGTCATTATGACGTAATCGGTATACATGAATAAGTGAAACTCATTCTTTCTGTATTATTATCATTTTTAAGGGAACGATGCTTGGTTCTGAATCTGGGATGAGACAGTTATGTTGTGTTAGTTTGGAATACCGTGTTCTTCGTTTAGGAATTATATCTTATGTCATACAATAACGAAGGAGTGTGTTATTGCGTTTCCATTTGACTTTAGATTTTAGATTATATCTGAGGTTGCTTCTACAAATTCGTATTATAAACCACTTGTAAAAATGTATATATTAACTTTGTGATATATCAGCATGATTTGATTTATTTTGAGCGTTATAAGAGTTTAAGCCCTACTCCGAGCCACATATGTAAATATCCAACTGTGTGTCTCCTGCCAGGCGGGGATTTTTAACCAGTTTAATTTCAATTAGATTATTTTGTCTGGTAATTGAATATTCGGTCCCAGTAGTTCTTCTAAGATTAAACAATTCCAATTTAAAGTATCCTCACAAAATGTTTCATACCTCGTCCAAAATTTCACGGGTTTCAGCATAGTTGATTTCAATTCGTTCGTTCATGTTTTCCACGGCCATCTTTCCCTCTTCGAGTTCAGCTTTCAAAAGACGTTTCTGGGCTGAGGCAATGTTTAGCTCTATTTCTTCAATATCTCTGCAGTTTAAAATATCACTCTAATTAGTTCAATTTCCTACATAGAGTTTCTGTTTTCTTCCAATAAGCCTATTCAGACTGGGAATGGAAGTCCCAGCTTCGATTTCGTCACTGATATAACTAATATGACTTTCCCCAAGCTTTACTTTTACAACATTTTCATATACCAATCTTGTATTCATGATCTAAACAGTTTCCATAGTACCGTTTGTTAGTAACAAACTAACAAACCAGCAAACTTTTAGAATGTTATTTTCCTTGCATGTTACGAAACAAGTTATTATAAAAAATAATATGTTTTTTACACCCACGACCCCTAGGCATCGTTTCAGCGTTTGAGCAGGAGTGAAAGTAAACCAGATGAAAGAAAAGAGCAGTCGGTGTATTGTTAAAAAAATGTTTACCCATGCACACGCACAAGCACTAGCACATACCAATACCCATACCCATACAAATGCGAAAACACAATACATACCTGTTTTGTTTCAGCTGACAGCGTTTTGACTTAAGCTCGATCTCACGTTGTTTTCTAAGAAAACAATTAAGGCAAATATTAAATAATCAGATGCAGAACAATAAAGCTATTTAACTTGTCCAAAAATTATATTCCAGTTATAGACACGTAGACGTCATTTTACACGAGTGCACTATCGTAAACCAGTGTTATGTAAACAAGTCGCAATGTAACAACGGCCGTTGTGAAATGCAATAAGGCGTGTTATAAATTGTACTAGAACTATGAAAATGGAAATGATCATTATTTCTGCAGATGGATTGTAGAAATTAACTTATGATTGTTTAGTCATACCAGAGTATTGAGTCACCCTTACGTTTTCCTTGTCAAATGCTGTTCTTGGACTAGGAGCCTTTCCATTAATTTCTGCATCGCGTATACTTCCTTGTCGAGCATCTGAAGGGAGACGAAGGTAGTAAACAATATAGAAGGTGGTCTAAAGTCAGTACAAATCAAATATGGCTGCGAAAAAAATCCAATATGGCCGTATAAAAATCCAATATGGCGGCCAAAAAATCCAAGATGGTGACCAAGAATTCCAAGATGGCTACCAAAAATTTAAAGTTGCTGGTATTCTTTCTGGCGTCTCAAATATAGTTATTTGACAATGAAGAGGTGCATTTTGTTCTCTCCCTTTCCCCCTTATTATCATAGAAGAAGGAAAGCCTCTCGTCGTATTACTGAGATTTTTCAACTCCTACCTCTGCTTGTTTCTCGTATTGACGCTCTTGGTCATGTTCCTGAGGGATACTTGGCTCTTGTGGCGGGGCTGGGAAAAGCTTTTTCATTAACTGTATTGTGTAAAGGTGTGGTTCAAAGTGATTAATAAAACTGGAAATGATAATAACGATAACTATATATAATAATGCTAATATTTTAGTTATTTCTCCAACTGGTTATCTACAAAATAACTGAACTAAAAACAATCATGAATAAGTATACAAAATGTAACCTACTGATAGTATAATATATGAAAGGTTTAAACCATTTAGATTGCTATTATGAAATTTTCGTAAGTTTATATTGCTAATTACTGATAAAGGAACGTTCATAGGCGGATCGAGGGGGAGGATTGAGGGGGCTGCAAATCTCCACCCCCTTTGAGATAAAAAATATGCCTCTAGAGTTCATATGCGCCTAGGCCTAAGGTCTCTGCCTTACTTGCAGGGGACGGGTAGGGGGAAAATTGGCAGGGCTCTGAAATTTTGGGGGTTGAATGAGGGAGTGCTTTGAAAGTTTAGAGGAGGGTCTCAAATTTTGGTCTTGGCTGCCTTTCGGGGGGAGCTTGAAAAAACTGGATTACCTCAACGGGGCCTCTGAAAAAGTTAAACCTGATTTAATTCCTCCTCCTATCCCCTCCCCCCTGACTCACGAAAAATAATGAACAGTCCCTAACGTTGTTAATTTAGTTGGGATTCAGTAAAAAAGACAAATACGGGGAATCCCAGATAAAATACTGCTAGAACTGACAAATTGGAAAACAGATCAGTTCTAAATTCATCTAAAATAATTATTTTTATTAAATAAAAATCTCTGGTTATTGAATTTGTAGCATTTTGATTGGTTCCACAACGGATGGTTATCAGCTCATAATCATCAATCAAGCCTTATATGGAAAACAGGTGCTTCTGAAAACGGAAATGAACTCTAAATTTCGCTTGGTTTACACTACACTTTGCTTGTTTTATACAAAATGTTTAAAGAGAAAAGGTAAAATTTATATCTTAGTATTTAATAAGGCAATTGTTCCACTCACACTTGTTGGATATGAGACGATTATAGTTGCGTGCCCCTTTGGCTATCTACCACCTCATATCCAACATTATTAATTATTCATTATTCATAGAATAATGACGAAACGCTGTTAAGGTGGCTCGTGCCTGTTTTCGATTTTTCTGTGGCATTAAATTTAGAAAATGGTTCACTTATATATCGTGACAGTTCACGAGAAATTAATAATTGTTGTTGGTAGAATAACTCCTCAGTATCATCTGAAAAGTTAAGGCACATTGTAGCACCAAAATTTGGTGACATAACTTTAAAAAATATTGACAAAAGTTTCGCCTTCGCATGCCAATAATAATAAAACAATAAAAAAGAGGTTCACCGACTCATTTTGGTGTAAATACACTTTAATGTTAAAAACAGGGTATATTTAAGGCCCTGTAGGATTGCCATGGGAACCCTAATTACAATATGAATGCAACTGTTGATACGTTGAAGAGTTATTTTACCAACACCAACAATCAACTGTTAGTAAACTGTCAGGA
>JANVCK010287715.1:0-14452 GCA_026546655.1 Epizoanthus illoricatus
TTATAAGTCCACATTATGAACTTACAGTTTTCATACCCATCTCTGAATGCTATTAAAATATTTTAGTTGAATTTAACTCTTTAACGTTATAACCCGATTTCCACTCCTCTAAGAGCTCAAACGCAGATAAACATATCCATGTAGCTCGCCTCCCAAACTGTCAATACTAATAAATCATTACTGGGAACTTCGTATCAACTGGGCTCGGCGCATTCGGGTCTGGTCCCTCCAGCACGTGGTATTCTGGACCGCTATCGGTGGAACTTTCGTTGTCGCTCTCCAGAAGATCTTCGCTTTCATTTACCGGTTGTTCTTGTTCACCGTTCAGGATCACCGCTATATGTGGCGGCCCGTAGTTATCGTACACTGATAGATTCCCCAGAGACTTGCTTTCGGGGACGGTAAGAGATCCACACTCGTTGCTTTCTAAAGGAAACAAAAATTTCCATTTGTTGGCACGGGATGACCATATGATTTTGTGTGTGGGAGGGGAGGGGCGGGAGAGTGGAAGGATTTATAAAATTGTAAAATTTGCGAAAAGGCAAAAAAAAATTACACGACAGAAAATTATAAAGACAAAGAGAGATAGAGAGAAAGAGAGAGAGGGAACTGTTGCAATATTTGTTCCTCTGTTTCCCTCTGTTTCCCGCTCTTTCCCTCTCTTTCCTTCTCTTTCTCTCTATTTCCCTCTCTTTCCCTCTCTTTCCCTCTCTTTACCTCTCGAATTAATGCACGGCCCTCGGAAGAAAAATTGCTTAGTTTAGTTTTGACCTTCGGTATTGGGAAGTTTGTGGATAACTGAATAACATTTGACTGATTTTAATATGGAACATTTTCTACCATAAATTACCGGCCGGGGATCGCCTGGAAATTGACCGTTCTCAATTGAGTGACTGAGATCAAGACCGTGGAAAATACTGTTACTTTATTGCCCACGAACCGTGCGCGCGGTGATTATCAAGCAAGTGGTGATCGGAGCGGAGGACGGAGGAGAGACTGAGCTGAGGTCCCTCTCAAGTCTGAAAGTCCATTCGGCATCCCCCTGACCGCGCCTGGGAGTACATGTACGTATAACATTTATTAATATTTGCCAAACCAGCGAATAGTGCTTTTCGCGCGCTCTGATTGGTCAAATAATAGGTGAATATCCACCACTATTCACCTTTACCATTCATGCGTGACCGCGTGCGAGCGTGTGCCTAATACGTGAAGTAAATGTTGTTTTTTTTAAGAAAATACAGCTCTAATTTCAGTCTTTATTCACTGGTTTGGCAAATACCAAAACAATTATTCCCTGATGTGTCGGTGCCAAGCGGAAAATATTCACGTCGCCGTATTCGCGGCTCGGTGAATATCCACCACTAGTCACCTCCACTTCAGGGAAAAATTGTTAAATATCCGGAATCGTTGTTGTGTTTGTCAAAATGTATTCAACTACAGCTAGCAATTCCTAACATATGACTGGGATCGTGACCGTAAAAAATTATTTCTAATTCTTCTCCGCTCCAGCTGCCTGCTCTAGCTGGGAAAAACCGCGGGAAAGTACCGCCATGCCACGCGCGCCAAATGACAACTCCCATACTGCCCAGCGGTCGTGTCAGACTGAACCTGGGGAAGAAGGTGTTGTGCACAGCTTGGAAGACATCTTTGTCAGGCGATACAGAATCCGTCCTAATCTGGACCTGTTTGCACCATCCATAAGCGATGGATCTCGAATATAGTGTAGGAATCAATAATCGGTTCCTTAGCCTAACACTTGACGAAGAAGACCCTGAAGAAATCCTACCGAGGAAGGAAAACGTGAAGGATGAGAAGAAGGACAAGAAGAAACAAGACAAGAAGATAGTGAAGCAAGGTGTGAAAGATGTCAAGCAGCAGATGAACAAGAAGGACGTTGTGAATGAGGACCACAGGAAAGAAAGTAAGTACAGACAGATATTTGACGGTTTTGGGTCAGTTTGTTGAACTGACACGGTGAAATTGCAAAATATTTGTATGCAAGACAACGCGTGATGCATGCTTTGCACATGGGTCTGATCTGGTTGCACACTGACACAACCAACTTGTCATTTTAATTGCTTCTTTTTTAAGTTTACTTTCCTTTGGCATCATTTCTTCCATCTTGAATCATTTTTTCACTACATAGGTTTATGGAAAAGTTTAATACGCGAGGTTTCGGCAACTGTGTGGTGTGTACGTTTGCACGCGGACCTAGCATGTACAACATTGCGAAATATCAATACCAAATGTTATCAACCTTGTGCTTTTAGCAATCTGTAGTTATTATAAGGAAACAGATCAATAATTCGATTTCTAATGCAAGAAATTCGATTTTATTGCCAATATGAAGTTGTTTTTAATGTGACTCGATAATTTTCATGGCATATTTTCAAGCGTTGGGAGGGTTGAATTGGATCAGGTCATCGTCAATTTTATCTCTCGGCTGTTAACCGGTTTGTTTTCTTGTCACAGTCTGTCATGTTTAGTATTATTAAGCTAACATGTATTCTTAAATAAAGATTGTTTCTGAAGGATAAGTTATTTTTCCTTTTAGACAAGTCTGACAACAGACGAGACCGTGACAGGGGAGGTCGACCGCCAAGGGACAACACGAGGCGAGAGAATGAACGAAACACTCAAATGAGTTCTGGTGGTCCGCGGGAGAGAAGAGATAGGGACGACCGCGGTGAGGGGCAGAGAAGAGGGGGCTTTGGTGGTGGTGGCAGTGAACGTGGTGGATTTGGTGGTGGTGACCGCGGTGGTTTCAGAAGAGACAGAGATTCTGCACCAAGAGATAATGAGGGAGGCTCTCCAGGCAAAGAGGGAGGTGACAGAGAGCGAGGGGAGAGAGGGAGCTTTGGCGGCAGAGGCCGAGGAGGAAGAGGTGGCCGGGGCCGCGGAGGATTTGGTGGAGGCAGAGGCGGTGGATTTGGAAGGAAGAGGGAATTTGAAAGAAGAAGCGGCAGTGACAGATCGTAAGTTCATTAATTATTCTTTGTTCTTTTTATTCACGAAGTCTGCTTGTACCAAGAAGTACGCACAATGTTGTACTGTTTGGGTGTAAAACAGATTTTCTTGGTAACACCAAGATGGCATTCACAGACAAACCTATTACTGTAGGTTCTTGATTTGCTGCAGTATTGTTAGTGCTGCCATTTTAAGGACAATTTCATGAACAAACTTATACAAATGGCACAACACTTGAACATTGACCTGGTACAAGAATTTTTTCCTGTAAAAGAAATTATCTTAATAAAATTTGTTTCCAAACCTTGTAGCTTGGTTATTGTAGGTTCTAGTGCCAGAAATGCAAACTACAGAGAAGAACTGTTTACTTGTTGAATTTGTTCGACAGTGTTAAAATGTGTTGCTGGAGTAAGTAAAAACCTTCTCAAATCCTGTCTTTGTAAACGTATTCCTGGAATTAACCAGTACAAAAGCTAAATCATTTTAATAGTTGCTGGTAGAGGCAGCAAATAGAAGGACTTTATGGTAGCTTTTCAACACTATACAATATAAGTCATTTACTAGCTTTGACCAGTCCAAGTTAATCCAAGCAAAGTTGATGGCATTTTACCACAGTAATAGTTTAGTTTTCCAAATTCAGTTAATTCTGGTTATGATAAAGTAAGTAATGTAAAAAATAATTTGAAAGTACCAAAATGATTCTGTTGCACTGATGTTTAAACTTGCCAAGGATTTTACAACATACAGCTTACTTTGTGTGTGAATAACCACTCTCCTATCTAACGTCAGCTGTAACTGTTATCACTAAGCAAGTGTAACAATAAATTTGAGGCACTTGTAGGTAGGTAGCTGGGCAGAGATAATGTTCTGATATTGTTTAATAGTGATCGTCATAATGTTGAGGACTTTAAACTCACTATTGAACATCTTTCACTTCTTAGTACTACTTCTTTTCACTTTCATTTTGAAGTGATATTTGAGATTGTTTCGTATAAAATAAATAAAATCTTAATACTTGGGTTGTTTGAGGTCTTGGACCATTCTAATGTTTGTGTTTTCCCTCCATGGTGTGACTTGGTGTTCCTTACGAAATTGGGAAACCAGTGGGACTCAAAGGTTGGTTCTTAACTTGCTGTTTGCAACAGCTGTTTCTTTGCTGAAGAGAGTTGTCAAGCTGCATTCAGTTATAGTTCACTAGATTTGGAGATAATACAGCTAATCTTACACAAGCTAAGTTTATAATAATTTCTTCTTTGACATGCACAACCATAGTCATATTGAGAATGTAGAGTCTCTAGATATTTTAGGATTCTGTTCAGCTGAACTAAAGTGACACATCCCAGTTGAATATTTATTAGACTTGCCTGTTGTGTATAAATATTTTAAGGTGCTCTAAAATCACTGATAAAGAACAAAAGTTGATATTGTACTTTAATATACAACATTGTGGGATTGAAGTAAAACAAGATAATTGCGTGCTACATGTATTTGAAGGTGATAAATTTCAGGTACATAGTTGTTGGCCTCTTACAAGTTTTATATAGTTGTGTTTATTGAGCAAACATGGAATAATATTTTTGTGGTTAGTCGAAAGATGTTTAGGCCAGTTTCCCGGGAGGTAATTCCAAAGAAATAGATGGTAGAAATGAATCACAAAAATGAAATTATGCTTTTGTTCCAGGTGAACAGAATAACTATTTGTTTTTTTATCTCACTCATACTTTGCTCACTGCTAAAACACTAACATGCACCAAAAGCTGCAGTAGACACTTAATTTTGACAGCTGCATTTGTTATTTAAACTTGCATTATATTTGTGCCACCTGTCAGGTAGGTGGAGTTTTAGCTGTAGCACATGTCCCTGCCTTGGGGATGTCTTGCTTTAGTTGTTGATGAAATATTTAGGAATCATCATGGTGTTTACATGAAAAGCTTGGAGTGCATGTAAGTGCGAGTTTTGATACTTTTGTCCTTCACATACAAAAATATATGCATTACTGATTATCAAAATTATAATTATTTCGTTTGACTAAAGCTATAGTATACATACATAATATTTATCTGTTAAACTTTCCCCAGCATTGTATGAAGTACAGTTAATATAGCAATAAAATAATAAAGTAAATACATGTAGATATTATTAACAAGAACTGTCCAGTTGTGTGACAGAATTTAATTGCTAAATTAAAATTTAAAATTGGTTGAAATAAAATTAAAATTGCAAAGTGAAAAATAATATAATTTTCATTCACAAGAAAATAAAATCAACAATCCATAAAGCGCAACATTTAAGATAAGGAAATATGATAATATACATTTCAATAATAATAATAACAACTAGTTTTTGTGTTTACAGCTCGCCCATCCCCATTTTGTTGTTCATCTGTGTATAAATAGAGACATTTCTTGGCCATACAAGGATGTAGTTTTGGTCTTTGAGTGATGAGTGCAGTAATGTGCCAGTGAGTTGAGTGAATTATCATGCTGTGTCTCTGATGTGTCATGTATGAGTTGACTTTAATTAGCAACTTGAGAAGACTGCAGTGGGGTTTGTCTGACTGATGTGGTGAATATTGATTGTAAATGTTTTTATCAGTCATAAATTCTGGAATTCTGGTACTTCATGGCTTTTTGAATAATGATACTTGTATTTCCCAATGCTGTAAGTAGTAGATGAATAACAAAATACACTTCAGTTTGTCATTATCCTGTTCTGTACATCAAAGAAACCCAAGTTTGTTGTAAACTAAATTAGCAAACATATAAGACATGTTTTTGGAAAATATCTAGTATACATGACTTGTACATAATTTGTATCAGAGATACGTGAACAGTGAACCTTTTGCAGTATTATGGATTCAGTTCCTGAGAAAGGAAGATTCGGTCACTGAGAGAACCAAGTGATGAGATATCCTATCTGAATCTCTATCACGTTCCAGTACTGATAGTAATTATTACATAAATTTTTGTTGTTACATGGTAATTAGAGAAATACTTGGGATACCTGTGTAGGGACTGGGACTAGCCCGATCAAATCCTATTTGTAGTTGTCCATCATTCCGTTCATTGTGTCCGAATAAAGCGTCATTTAACGATGAAATAGATAAACTCTTATCTAGTAATATTGTATCTCATTTATTTGCTGTCATTTCTATTTTCTTGCTTTCTGCTTGCATTTAAATTCCTTGTCATGACAAATGCCTCTTCCTTCAGTGATGAGCTAGTCAGTGAAGCAGACAAAAGTTCTAGTAGTGTGTGTGTGTATTTGCTTTTCTGTGGGGGGAGATACCAGAGGGAATACTATATTTTTGCAATTTAAGCAATTATTACAGCACTGCATGTACTATCACTGCCAATGCTACAGATTTCTGATGTTTTTTAACATTCTTCTGATTAATTAACAAAGGAGGTGGATCCTGGTGAGACTTCAAGATATCAGTTTCAGAACAGCAACATCTTGTGAGATGTTTAAGTCAAAGCAGATCAGGGCAAATCCAAATTATTTTGATTCTGATTGACAGTGGCCTTGAAGCTAGCTATTTTAATACTAGAAATTATACTTGACTGGAAGTAGCTCCAATGTTTTTCATTTTGTACCAGAGCATGATATAGAATACTGACTTTACAGTATATTGTTTAATTATAAAGCCGTTGGTTCAGTTTTACAATTGCTGTTCAGTTCTATTCAACATTTCATTTTTTAGATAGCAATCTACTTCAGCTTTGAGAAAATTGAAGTGACATTGGTATAATTTAGCTTTTATATTTAGTAGCTGACTTTATTCGTGCAATGCCAGAAAATTATTCATGTTGTTCACCTTGTTTCACATGGTTTGGAATGTCTAAATGATTGCAAGTATCAGTTACTGCCTATGAAGAGTCTTGGTATAGCCATTTTGTTTCTTTCTTATGTAATTGAAGTTATCGTTCTGGTAAAATACTCAAGAAAATCTAGCAAGTGCTTAGTGGGAATTTGGCTTTTGAGTGAATATAATTAATTTTCATCTTTTCAGCATTTTTAGTAAGTTTTCTGCAAAGTAGCTAGAGAAAACATTTCAAAACCTCTCATTTCATTTTATTTTCACTGGAGATTCTTATTTTGTCTGAGTAAAGTAATTAGGGGAGATGGCAGACTTTCACTGGTTAACTCAGTTTGAGGGTCAACTTATGAAAAGTTGGGAAGCTAGTGAAGGATAAGTCAATTCAAGTTATGTTTGACAAAACCTAACAAGATGCTCTTTGTTGCAGCTCTGTGAAAGCCCAAGAGAAGAGAGAGGGTGGAGGATCCTACAACTGGGGGAGTGCAACAGAAACAGGGTATGGCCAGATAATGTTTGAAAGGAATCCTGAAGTGAAAAACACTTTACTGGCAAAATGAAAGAACTTGTTGCACTGAATTACTCTGAAGTTTTTGGGGTCCTAAACCATCACATCAACAAGAATGTAGCGAAAACCTTTCGCTATTTTTGCATTTCAACAATCTTGGGCCCATCATCTTAGATTATGATGTCAGTGAGTTGCCATTCCCAGGCCTAGATCATGGGCGGTCCACCCATCAAAACAAACAAGATGGCGGGCTCATAATTGTTGAAGTGCAAAAATAGGGAAAAGTTTCACTCCATTCTCATTTGTGTGATGGTTTTGGACCTCAAATACTTCACAAAGTAATTCAGTGGAAGAAGTTCTTTCATTTGCCAGCAAAGTGTATTTCACTTCAGGATTCCTTTAAGATTACTGTTCACAATTTTTGACATTTTCATGAGCACAAAAAGTGTACTTTTTGGGGAGAGCTAGGGTGTCACAAGGCGGCATACAGTTTTGAAAGTACAACAAAATATTGATCGAGATTTTACTGCCAAATTGATAAATCACGATTCCTGCAGTTGCCTCTTCACCCAGTAGAACTGCTAATGCATTTATTGGGAGTTGTTACATGTCTACCTCCTTCACAGAACTCTTTAAACAGGGGCCAGCAATGAACATCAAGTGCCAAGGGGGTCCCCACCAATAATATTGATTTTGCAGCAAGCTGGAAGAAGTAGACGTAGATGGCTCACAGCTCCTGTTGGCGTTTTAAACCTGAGATAGATAATAAACCATCTAGATGATTTATCTGTCTGTTAGTTTATTCATCTAGCATGAATACAGGATGAACTATTAACTTCCTACTGGTTACTTGTCTTGTAGTTTGGCCCACATTTATACTACAGCTGCAGGTGAACAAATAAAAAAGCACAGAAGAGATCTGACACTAAAACATGGATTTTTTTGTTAGCAAGGACAATAGCTAGATATTTTAGCTCTGCCTAAATCGAAGCATGCAATGTCTTTTGTTTCCTGCTGCCCACCATCTTGAGATATTTGGAATGTAGCAGCTGGCTTTTTCTTCTAACATGGTGTTCAATTTTAAACAGTTTGTTGATGAAGTATGGTACATGTTATGTCTGTTGCCCACATACACACAAGACTGGTTATCCATGTAGACAAACAATCTACTAAGTTCATCGCTGAGGATGAACTATGTGGATAGTTTGTCCAGATGAATAACCCATCAGTGGAGTCGTACTTATACACAGACAAATTATCAGATGAATTGACAACGTATACTTACCCACACATGGCCATTGAATTCCCTGGATACTGACAATCTTGTTTGTGTTTACCTTGGTGCTACAGTGAGGAAGACAAAGAGCTGTTCACACACTCAGGAGAAGAGCCAGCTGTAGTGGACTGGGCTGATGCCTCTCCTGACCCAGACAAGGTCGAGAATACAGAGAAGTAAGTACCGTATTTTCTAGTGTATGCATTGACTGGTGTATAAGTTGACTCCAGTTTTTGAAGAGAAACTTATGAACTTTTTTTAAATAACTAGTGTATCAGTCAACCCCAAATTTTGTAATCCTTAAATGCCATTGCTGACAAAGTAAACACAAGTAAGAGTTAGTAACACAATAATGAAGGTCAATTTTTAAAAATGATAATGGTACTGTTGTCATTTCTGTTGCAAGATTTGGTAGCTCCTCAAGGAGCAGTTTGTGTTTAGAGGAACACCAGGTTCCTAGAAATCGGTGAACGTGTCCTCCTCACTGCCGTAAGAATATCTACACTCTGTAAAGGAGGACACCATTTATAACACTGTCAGTGAAGGGGTGGTTAGACTGTGAGTAGTCCTCTTTTTCCTCTAGAAATTATGGAGAGAATGAAAATTTGAGAGCAGCTGGCTAGTTGGTGTACAGAAACTGGGATGTGTGTAGGTTCAGTGTTCTTAATAGCTATAATTATGACAGGCATTAACATTGTGAGTTTCACTTGTAATAGTTGCAACACTCACTTCACTACTTGTGACAGTTGCTGATTTTATAGCCATAATGTTGACCAGCTTGTTACAGCTATTTCCAGTGTCACAGTTATGGGTTCAGTTGAGAATCCCTGAGGTTTGTGTTGACTATTGTTGTGCAACATAGTGGTCCGGGAGAGAAAAAAGATGAGAAAGCTACCTACCCCATTGTGTGGCATATAATTTATCTGTATAGCCAATGTGTGGGAGTACCCCCCCCCAGGTTCGAGGAATGTAAGTAGGTTTGTGTTGACTATAATTGTTATGCTACACAGTGGTCCAGAAGGGGAAGAGAAAGAAGATGAGAACAAGGAGGAGGAGCAAAAAGAGATGACCCTCGAGGAGTGGAAGGAGCTGCAGGGAAAGTACCGGTCCAAACTGGACTTCCAGACCAGAAAACCTGGTGAGGGTGAGAAGAAAGGCCAGTGGAAAAACACGAGTGTGCTCAAGAAGGAAGAGGAGGAGGATGCTCTCTTCATGCAGAAAAGAGTAAGTGGGGTGGGGTGAGGTGGGGTAGGGAGAAAATGAACTTCATGGGTTAGTATGGCTCATGGAAATCCTAAAAAGTCATGGAATTTCATCATTTATATATATATATATATCTAGCCCGTTAACAGGAAAAGGGTCTTGTGGATTTCATGCTAGTAGGTGCTTTTAGTGTATTTTCAAAAATTCTGTTTATTCCACCATTTTTCTTGGCAAGTGCTGTTTTGATGAATTGACCAAGGTCTCACAGTTAAACATGATAGGATTTAGGCGACGAAATATGATATGGTGCATGTTACGTCACTAATTGCTGTGAAAATGACGATCAAAATACCCAAATATGGCCTTGTCCATTAGACCCCTTTCTTGTTAATGAGCTAGATATATATATATTTCTCTAAATCTGGATCGTGTTCTCATGCCATATCTTGGCTAAGAAATGTTAAGCTGTGTACTTTTGCAGCCTCTGCAAGGTCGGAAACATTTTATGGTTAAAAAATGTTTTCCTCTGAGGGCCCTGTGACATCAGTGCAAACCACTGATTGATGCTTTTTTCTGTGCTAGCACACTGCTGTTGTATGGCATGGAAAAAGATATAAGGTTGTGCAAAAATTCATGGCATTTCATGCCCAAGCTTCTGTGTGATGCCTGGTATCTTTATTGGATTATATTTTAATTAAGTTAGATTCTTGGGTTAAAAAATGTTCCTTTGACAGGTGTCAATCAAGAATATGGTTGTATCTACAATTGACACATCAAATTGTCTGAAGATAAATTGTAGGAAATGTCTGAAAGTTTCAAAGTGATAATTGTGTCCATTAGTACCCCCCAGCCCCAGATAGGTTAAAGGAGATAAAACAAAACATTGGTATCACTTTCCTTGTTTGTTATGCAGGTGTATGAAGAGAAAATCAAGACCTCTGGTCGAGTGAAGCACACGTTAGATGTTGACTTCCATATTGCTTCAGAGAAAGGAGCTCCTGGCCGAGGCCATGGTGGGCGAGGCAGAGGTGGTGGGCGTGGTGAAGGAAGAAGGGGTCGTGGCGAGGGTAGAGGAGGCCGCGGTGAGGGAAGAGGAGGTTCTGGAGGACGAGGTGGTGGCTTTGGCGGTAGAGGTGGCAGGGGTGGAGGATTTGGAGGTCAGCGAGACAGCAATAGCAGTGAGCCACGTTTTGACTTGACAGCAGCTGAGGAGTTCCCTACTCTTGGCAATGCATAAATACATACAAAGTAACAGCAGAAGTTGCAGACTTCAGAACTGCGCTGTGTGGCAGTAGTGCATTGCTTACAAGGTGCATGGGCATAATAGAATGGACTTTGTGCCAGTTGCATGGCAAATATTTCATGATGTTGAAACACGAACTCTTACGAGTGAGCAGAGTGATATTCTGCAAATAATCCATGTATCGAGTACTATCATAAACATGAGGTCAGCTAAATTGAACACTAATTTATATTCGCAAGTGACAAAGAAATGGCATTGCACCATAGTATTTTAATAAAAGAAAATCTCCAAGAAGTCCTTACATGTAGAGTTACCTACAACATGTCTTCACTTTTTGGACAGCAGTTGTAATTATCTGTTGAAGAAAGTGGAGAAAGCAAACAAGTATATGAAGAATCGAGCTGTGTGGTACATGTTTGGTGTTTGTTTATTCATAGTAATTTTGTGACACAAATATTGTACTGTATACTACAGGTGTAGTGTCTTGTACATTCATATTATTTCTTTTGTTTGTGATTCAGCCTACCATATATGGAGAAATGGACAGAGGTCTTACAAATTATGCTTTCCTATCATATCTGTATTGAATTTTGTTTGAGACTGAATTTCTCTGCTCTGTCTGCTTTCATGTCATATGCATGCATATTTTGTTTGTAAGCTATTCCTGTGTTCGTACGCTTTAGATTATGTTGTCTTTCTATATTTTCATGATCATTTCTATTCAAGGAAAGTTTGACGAAAATCTTTTAAGCAATTTGCCAATGAGTGCATTTTGTGGAAGAATAAATCATCTCATGACAAGACATTGAACTACTGTGGAAACAAGGGAGGTCTCACTTTATGCAACTTTAAGGTAGCTCTTAACAGTCGGTCACTCGTCGGTGTTTCATCTCCATATTCCAGTAGGACAATGATATACTGCAAGTCTTGCTACATCCAATAATCACTTTGAACTGTGGATCATACTTTTACCGTCTGTTTCAAAGACACAACTGAAATGTCTGCAAGTGACTGAAACTGTTTTTGAGTTGTAGAAAGCAGTAGGAAACTAGAGTTTCAACTGCCAGTACATATTTGAGGTTGCAGTGATAGTTCATGGCATGGGATCAGTCCTTCATTTGTGTAACTTTGTTCTTCTGATTCTTGGTCTTGGACTGAATTTCTAGTTTGAAATTATAATTATTTAGTTGTAGCTGCTGTTGCAGACATGTTTTGAATTTATTGATCGGCAGTGTTTGGAAGTTTTAGTCATGCTAGTGAGCAAAGTTCAACAAAGACTTCTGAAGATTTGATACTTCATAACTTGGTACCATTCTGAATAGAAGTGATCAGGAATTTTGGGGCACGTGAAATTTAGAGGAAAATGGTTGTTAAATTAATTATATTATTGAAACAATAACTCTGACCCACAGTTCCTGAACACTTTAGAGATATCCACAAAGGGAATTCCAAAAAATACTAATAAAAGTTTGAAGATAGCTGGAGTGTGTGTTGTTTTATTAAATTTGTCAGTCATAAAATAATTATATTTAAGCCATGTAAAATATGAGAGCTTTAAGACAAACAGAAGGTGAAGCTGAGTACATCTGTTACTTCTTGGGTATTCTGCAATGAGTGTCTTTATCCTCTGATTTTAACATGCGTTTTGCCATCTGTTTATAGGCAGTCCGAGAGTGCATGTTATATCTGCCCTGTTTTTTGTGATTAAGAAATGGAAAACACAAGCCTTGCCTTAAAGGTCAGGGAATTGTCAGGGGAATTTGGTCAGGGAAATCCTAATTTTTTAACTCAAGTTGGTGAAAAGTCAGGGAATTTTATATTCAGGCTTCATATATTTATTGTTTTGGCTGTGGCAATGTTTTCCAAAACAGGTGCATGTTTCGATTGGCATTTAAAAGGTATTTTGGAATTTACTTGTTCAGGTCAGTGAAAAATACTATTTGGTCAGTGAAAAGTTGGGGAATTTTTTTCTTGGAAATGAGTGGGAAGCTTGTTATTAAAGAATACGAAGGCAGCATTGGGAGAAGCATGAGGTGGAGCTGTCTTCAAGTCTGTTTATGCCTACAAATGTGTTGCCTCTCGCTTAGTTTCTTGCCAGTTTGTTGAAAGAACATTTTTCAAATTTATCTTCAAAAGACACACAACGAATTTTACAGATGAATATTTCATATATCCAGATCTATAGGTATATATAATGTGGCAAATCATGGCTGAGTTCCGTCCTTCGGTAACATTGATCAGCCCCAGGCAACCAATGAGAGTGCACGTTATATCTTCAAACTGGGGGATGCAGTTGCTGTGTTCACGCGGTGGGTGGCTCCTAAAATGTTCTACAATTGGTCTTTAATGGAGCCAAAACCAGGTGCAGAATTACATATTTTAGTGGGCCCGGTTGTTTTCTGAAAGTGGATAACTTTGTACAGTGGATAAGATCTATCCAGACATTTGATGGATACGTTTTATCCCATTTTGGAACAACCGGGGACTGATGGTCAGTTAACCTATTTGTGTTTTTTTTAGCAACATACTGGTATAAACTGGAAAAAAGACAAAATAAATGGCCTGCAATTGGAAACAACCACTGGCATTAAATAGGGGCATGCCCTCGAAAGTTGTCTTTGCCACGAAGTAATAGATCTGTCTGTACTCATTAATGGGGGAACACACTGATTTTAGGTATTAATCAAATGATTTCTTGCACAGGTTGGCTTTTCAGCAGTCTCGACTCGCAGTCACAGGCTGTACACAGTACCCTGCACAAATAACAAAGAGACATTTCAAAATTAAAATTTTAAACAAAAATTTAAGAATATTGTTAAGATTTGACGAAAACATTATAAGAAGTACCGCAAGTTTTTTTGTTTTCATTTTCTTGGGCCGTATACGTGTTTGTACGAACCTGGAGGTACTTCCGCTTCTGGTAGCGGTACGTGTTTTCAGAGCGGACGGGGAGCCTGGGCGAAATCGGGTGGACTGGTGCGTGAAAAGGATTTCGCAGGATTTCACTTTGGATTTTGCAGAACAAGATTCATCAAAGTTAAGTTCATTTGAAAGGTTTATCTGGAGACGACATTTGAATATACTTAGTTATTCGGCTATTAGTAAACATAATGGAAAAGATAGACTCATGCAGTGTTATCGTTACAGCTGTACAACTGGTGGTCAACCAACTGTTAATGCAGTGTCCACAAAACCTCAACCTCAAGTGGGTCATTTGAACCAAATGTTTGATGTGAAGAGGATTTGCTAGTGCATCTTGTGACGATTCATTAATTTTTTCAATGTGCATTTTGAATCTCGTTTCGAGTGCCTGTCATAAGTGATTAATCAAGTACGTAGCACATGGTAGGCATGATCTATCTAATTAAGCAATAAAAGTCATTTTCTATGTCTTTGTTCTCTGTTATAAACACGCGGGATGTTGTGAGAGCACGAGCA
>JANVCK010287826.1:0-14449 GCA_026546655.1 Epizoanthus illoricatus
ATCCCCTATGCAGGGCGGGGTAAGGGGAGTTCTGGTACTGGACTATAATTCTCAGGGCAATTTTTATGGGGGATATTTATTTTTTAGACATCGACCAAGTCAACTTTCAGTCTCAGGAACGCAGGAAAATGGCATTTTAGAGATTCAAAATTCATTTTAGCGACTCAAAATTTTCCGGGTACATGCCCCCAGACCCTACTAAGTAGTTGTCAATTACATACAAACAAGAAAGAAATGTTTCAAATTTAGTTTTTTCAATTTTGTAATATAGTCAAAACAGGGCAGGCGGAGCGGGGGCCGGGGGGCAATTGCCTCCAATTCTTAGGTCAAGTACAGATTTACGATGAAATTAATTCCTGTTTGACCAAAAAATTATGTAACTGAAAACACCATCAAAAATTAAATGCAGGATACGATGTTTCAGAGAGCGTAGTTTCTCAAAATTTCCTGGGGGATCATGACCCCAGACCCCCTAGTAGCTCGTGCCTTTGGCGTTTACATAGTGTCAACCATGGCTGGCTCCAATGTCATGCAGACACCTTCTGCCGGCTGTGCACTCAAATTGAGAGAAATGCCACAAAGAGACTTTCAAAAGCAAACATTTTCAGGGGGGGCAGGCCCCCGGACCGCCCTTACAACTCACGCTTTCGGCACTCATTTTATCTATTTACAATATACATATATATTTTTAATTGTGCCCCACTCCCCTCTTCAAAATGTATAGATCCGACCTTGAAAAAGGCTGGCCTGTGCATATCTAATAGCCCACAATCTGTGGGGTAGTTTCCTTGAACAAATTTCTGTGGATACCGAAAATGATGCACACAGACAGTGACTCTTCTCATGATGAGGATGGAGACAGTGATGCTAGTACTGGCTGCATTTGGATAATCAGATGCAGAGGGGCGGATTCTTCACAACATTAAACCTGTATAATTTTGAACTTGCAACAAGAACTGGGACAAGAGCAACAACCTGTTACAGCTGCAATGGAGAAGACTGGCTGCAGTAGAAAATCAGTGTCAGACTCAGACTTATTGAAACACTTGTTTAGTAAAAATTACTTTGAAAGAAGCAAAGTTGTAGTCAATGCTTTGAAGGACAACTATCAACTGAGTCTCCTCTCAAAAACTGAAAGAAAGAATTACCTGAAGTACATGTCCAGCTGTTAGGGGAGATACAAAAATTTTCCAAGCAGGTATGGGAGGATGCATAATTTTGTAGCATTTTTAGGGGGTACTTAAAAAATTTAGCACTCTTTATACAATTTCCTCCCCCCTAATGGTTTTTAATGAATGCAGCCTAAATATGCCGATTATAATTTTTCTCCATTACTTGTCAAAGTTGTTCTCAACGGACATGGTTTTATAGCCCTGTCCTAAACCTGGTAAATTGGATCAAACATTTAATATTTGGTTCTACGATAGAAACAGCATATTTGACCAAGGGAACAAGGTAGAGATTGTTTTGTTTTCGCGGAACATCAATCTTTAAAGGTGCCATTTTATTATGCATTTGCGGTTTTATATTAACCTTGATCTGTTTTATGACTATGTTTGTTGTTCTTTGTGACTATGATCTTTGCTAGAAGGTATGGTTAGGTTTTGACATACATGTCTGTATGCTGCAAATATTTTGTATCAATGCTCTACCAATTACATGTACATGTATTGCTCTTTGCAGTTGTGCAAGCGCCAAAGGCTCTAACTCCGTTTTACAGTTATACCTAACAATTGGCATAGTTATAGTACCTGAAATAAGGGCACTAGTAAAAACTACTGTACTCAGTCGGGACCCATCAGAACAGAAAGAGGATGGTGGTCTCTTGTATTACCCCCCCCTTCCCCACGTTAAAATATGGTCTCTCCTTTTTATAGCCCCCCTTCTATATTGCAGATAACATCGCAAATACTTTTCACACTTTGTGTGGTGTTTTGTTAGCAACACCTTTCAGCTCATCTGATGGGTGGTTTCTTGTATAACCCCCCCTACCCCTAGAAAGGTGGGTCCCGACTGACTACAGTAGTATTGCCTAGCGCCCTAAATTTATATAACTAGTACTATATCTATAGTTTTGCCTACTATTGGGTATACTAACTTTTGAATAACATCTATATGTAATTGATATTGATTGTATAATCTATTAATTGTGAATAAAGACAATCATATTATTATTACTATTTCATGTTTGGAACTCTGGATGATATCTATTCAGTTCTTATCATTTACGGCATCAGAAACAGGAGAAAACAATGTTGGAGCACATGCATGGTCAAGTATTAAAATATATATACTGATTTGACCCTCTGACAGGTCGCACTATCTTTCAAATTCAATAACTTTATAATGACAGGTGATAAAGAGTTGCAACTTACCGAGTCACTTCAGCTAGAATCAACAATGATAAATAAAATAGCACAGAAAAGGTGATAACAGAAGTTGTTTTCCCGATATTTCGACAGTCAAGCTGTCCTTCTTGTTCTCTTGTCACTTCAGTTATCTGTGCTATTATGTGAATTATAGCCACTTCAGTATAATTTATCCAGGAGCATTTTGCTTTTAGTCTCCCCCCTTCTCATAAAAGAAGACGCCGTTCAAAATTTTTCTATGCTGTTATTTTCCCAATGAAAAAAAGGAGGGGTCACATTCTATATTTAAAGCCTTTTTAGTCCAAGAGTGACTAAGAGTGCACTTAAATTGCAGGAAATGTCATTTAAGAGAATTTAAACGTAAACATTTTTCCCAGGGGATATCCTAGAAACTTGTGCCTTCAGTACCAATTTGTCTTCACTCTGGCGTTACAATATCTTTACTGTATATGATGCCTTCCCTTTCAATCTCCAAGTCAGTTTCAGAAAAAAAGCTACATGTATATTATCTGGATACCTATTTTATTCTGTGTGTGTTTGTGCAGAGGTCGCAAACTAAGTCACCTTCTTTGGAGGGAGGAGAGGGGGGGGGGGTCACTTGAAATTTTCGCTTTGAAGGGGAGGGGGCATATATTTTACCCCCCCTCCTCCATAAATAATGACCGGTCCCTAAAGGGGTTTTCTTCATTTTAGAAAGATTCTCAGAAAATTCATTGAAAAGTAAAATTACGCAAATTCTTTTGTAATAAAATAGGGAAAATAATAAAATGAGTGTGGTCTTTGGACATCAGAACGGAGCTCTAAAATTTGAGATACCTTACTTTTGTATCAAGAAAACTACTATAGAAAGGCCTCCTTGCCATTTTCTTGCGATAAAAATCAATACCAAAAAGAGTAGTGACTGCTGGCCCCATGACCCTTTACTCCTACCTTAATATTTTTTTGTGATATGATAGCAACTGCTTAGGTAATAATATGGCAGAAAAAGAATTATTTTTGAAACTCGAAATAGGTCACAAAGATAAAATATGTTGTCGACTGCATGAAGATTAATTTCGGGAACGAGTATAATGTAAATAATTTATTTAAATGTAGTGACAATAATAGGGGTAGGGGTGGGGAGAGAGGCGATATATCTACATGTAGCTAGCTACCAATAAAGTAGTACCTTCTTGTTTTTTGATTTTATAAAATTGGTAAATACTATAAACTTAGATTCTTAATTTTATTTGAAAATAGTTTCAATCATAACACCAAAGGGAGTACAATGACAAGTGTATGAATATTAATAGATATTTATTGTTGATTCAGATGGTGATTACATGTGACCGGTACGAGCCCAGACCGGTATAGAGTCATTACGTGAGACCGGTATGAAAATAACAAGTCATTAATTGGGTTTGCATGCTCGAAACAAAGCAAATTTCAGACCGGTTCGAGAATATTTTGCGATTACATGGGAAAAACTGTCGTACCAGTCTGAAGTCGGACCGGTCTGAGATTTTCGTATCGGTCCAGCGACCGGAATGAGTCGTGCAGGTCTGAGGTAATTTCTAGTACCAGTCTTATGTAATCAGATAAAAGAGAGATTTAGCACCACGTACACGTGAAACGGCAAACGTGAACTTGAACGTTTTGCTGTTGTTTTTACGAAGTATCAATAATTTCTCACGTATACAACAAATGCGAAATGCTTACTTTCACGTGGAAATGGCGAACGGCTGACGCCGAAGAATGTGGTCACGTGGTCATGTTTCACGTTCGCGTCTCACGTATATGTGGTGCTAAATCTCTCTAAAAGGATTTGTATGGAGACCGATCTGAACACATACCGGTCTGAGTTCGAACCGGTCTCATGTAATCACCCTGTTACTTTGGGTTTTCATTACCTCTTTACAGATGACATGAAAAAAATAATAAATGTCTCGAATTATCGAAAAAATACTTACATAAATATATAAATACAAATAAAACAATTTTCAAATGAACGGATAAATATTTATATTAATAATAAATATTTAACAAATTTGAAATAATCGGACAAACCAGTAGTTACGCAATATTATGACAAAAATTATTCAAATTCATTTACTCCAAATCGTTTATTAAAAACCCTAGTTCGTGTTCTCTCCGCTGCTCGATTGTCGCTTAAATGACAGACGGCATTTCGACGCTGTAAAGAATGATTATCTTCCCCCCAGTTAAGTCCATCAAATCCGTCATTTTCATTGTCTGGGTGTGAATCGACAAAGTATATTTCAATTGCTTCAAGTGTAATCGCATCAGCCATGATATCTTCAAGCTCGTCGGTGCAAGTTTTCGAGTTAGAATGCTGTTGTTCTTGTAGAGAAAATTTCTTCGGTGAAGTAACAGCAACGGTGCTCGAGGCTGGCAGTGGCGGAGAGGGAAAACTATACCTATTGGAAGGTTTTCCAGTTTCGAGGGTATCAACGACATCATCAAAGTTCAATTCAGAGCTTGCTCTTGACTGTCTTCTAGCTTTTTGTTTTGCTCTCGTTTTGGATCTGTTTAAAGCTTCTACCTCCAATGATGTTATGGGAAAATTGTCCAAGGCCCTTCTGTGTCGTCTTATATCACGGTCTTGGACAGTATTGGATGTGCTAGGCGTTTTTAAGGTCAACGAGGACCTATTTCCTGTAGCTCGAATGTCAGAGAAATGATTTACTGCATTTCGCCGCGAACGAACAACACCATTTTCCTCCCTTTTATGTTCGACAAATACCTTATTCATTGTATCTTCAACTTGCGCATTGCAAGCTCTCGAGCTTAAATATTTTTTTGCCTGTTGCGAAGCGTTTTCTGCTGGAGTAGTCTCAACACTACTTAACAGCGGTATTGGTTGAGACAAATTTTTAGACGAGTCAGTATTAGAAGGTTTTCTAGTTTCGAAGATATCAACTGTATCATCGAAGTTCATTTCAGAGCAGATTGCTCTCGATTCCCTCCTGGATTTTCTTATTGCCCTTGTTCTTGATCTGCTGGAAGCTTCCACTTCTAATGCAGTTACAGGAAAATTGCTCAAGGCCTTCTTGTGACTACTGTTATCATCTGAGAATAGGGTTT
The DNA here is from genome assembly GCA_026546655.1 of Epizoanthus illoricatus. Lineage (NCBI taxonomy): Eukaryota > Metazoa > Cnidaria > Anthozoa > Zoantharia > Epizoanthidae > Epizoanthus > Epizoanthus illoricatus. The sequence continues at coordinate 5,454 of JANVCK010287826.1, forward strand.
CTGATAAGCTTCGTGTCGCCATGGTCACAGAATTTTCTTCATCCCTTAGGAGGAGATTGTCCTTTTTCCGGTGTGACGACTCGGTACGCAACTGTGATTTCCTCAAGATACTAGTTCCGTTAGACGATAAATCTACATCGTCAGGTGTGGACTTAATCGCGCGCTCCTCGCAGCCTGTCTTAGGATCTTTAACAAGCCGGAATGAATGTTCTTTTGATGACGGCATCTGTAATTCATGGTTTTCTCTCCATGATTGCTGAGTAACATCTCTAGCTCCTGACGAACCTGATCGATTGAATGGAGGCATACCTTCTCTTTTAACCAAAGTTAGGACTTCTATTTCAGTGCCAGATGTAGAAACTGTTTTGTGATGAGGAAAAGAATCATCAACCTCAACAAAATTTGTTCTTCCTATGCGTTCATTCGAACGCAGTTGTGGCTCGTTTTCAATGGCGCTTTCGGTGAAGTATAGCTCAGAGCTAATTTCATGATTAGGAGAGAGAGATTTTCTTCTTGGTTGGTTGATGGCCCAGGACTGTGGTGCGAAGAAATGATTCGAGGGATTTAATGAACGATTTGGGGATCTTCCTGGTTGGTTGCAGCCAAACTGCGATCTGTACTTTGGAGAATAAGAATCTTCTCTTAATGTTCCGTCATCAGGTAACATCAGTAAGTTGACATTGGATTCCTCCTTTATATTCAAAGACAGCAGAGGAACTGTCGTCGAGCAAGTCTCGCCATCGTTGGAAATGATTTTAGAAGCGCGTCGACGGTGCTGTAGTTCTTGGGGATCTTCAGCTCTCTGTGCCATTATTTTGATCAGTATCTTTCTGTATATGAACAACGCTTGACTGTACGTCACCTTTGTGTTTCTCCTCGTGGAATTCTTCTCTCTGCCTCAGTTATTCTCGCAGCGAGAACGGCAAAACGTTTGTCCTACCTTCTTCTCTGCTCTGCGCAATGATCAAGAAGTAGGATCATCTGGCCTTTAAATACATTTTATTACCCAGTTGTTTTCCGGAGAAACTAGGAAAACATGACCACTTGTCAGGATTCACCGGCACATTACAGGCCCAACCCAGAGGGATTGTTTCTAACTTCTTTTATGGTTTTGCCATTTCAGAGTATTTCGTAAGAACTATATCTTATCCTTTTAGTTCACATGACAATGGTAGCGAAAGTACTTTGTTCTTCCTTCCCTCTTCAACCAACGCATTCACCATTTAAGATCTTTCACCGTTTATGATGTTTTGCAGGAAACTGGAAAAACATCATCACTTTTCGTGATTCATCGGTACATTAAAGGCCCAGGTCAGATTGTTCGCATGTTACCTTTCTGCAATGAATGCAAGCTGAAGGCACGTGTGCCATGGGTACGTTTGTTTTTTCACTGCATTATATCTAGTACACAAACAGATAAATTGGTGAATTCTGTTTCGATATAGCATCATTTTCTAATTGAAAGTTCGAGATCTCCCGTTAATGAACGTCGTTGGTCTTCGGCAATCTCCACTGAGATTAATATTTACGAATATTTATCGTTCAATTACGTTTGGGTTCTAGTTTTTGTTCTAGAGACTGGATTCATCAGTACATTAAAGTTTGTATTTTTCCGTTAAGGTTCCCCTGCCTTTCGTGTTTTTGTTGTAGACACTATCAATAGCGTGTAAGCTGATATAATTTTCTAAAGTGGAGAATGAAGGAAAGATTCTTAGAGCTCATGTATTGTTGTTACTATTGATAGTGTACTTGGTTGCTATGCAGAAGGTGTTCTGGGCAATCATGGAAATTCAACTATCTGATTGTCTCTGTTTCTTTCTTCTTAGTAATTATTTAAACACTATACCTTCACCACCAAGATCTTAACTTAGTACTTTGATCCTCCTGCATTCTTTTCCTGTCTAATGATCACGATTTAAGATATTTCAGTGTTGAAATATGTTTAAGGTCCTAGCTGTTTGTTTAGAGACTGGCAAAACATTGTTATTTGCCTTGGACTCATCGGCACATCACAGGCCCAGCTAAATTGCTTGCAGTCTTTGTTATGAATACCGTCAGAATACCGTACGCTGATGGGATTTTTCTAGTTATGAAGTGTTTTTGCTACCATCAGTTTATCAAGTTATACAGTCAGATAGATGTCTTGATAAGTGATGTTTCGTATTTTATTGAACACTAACAATTTATAATTCATTCATATTGAGGAGAATGAAGGAAATACTTTACGTTGCGTTCTGGATATCATCGTCAGAATGCCGTACGCTAACGGGATTTTGTGGCTATGAAGAGTTTTGTTTTATCCAGTATAATCTAAGTGTAGATATCTTGATAAACAATGTTTCACATTTCACTACAACATTCGCTATTTATTTCAACTTTTACTATAGATGGACGAGGGAAACATTTCAGTTCTGATTTGTTTTCTGCTTATTGTAGTCACTGCAAAGGTCTTTGGACTAATTTGCGATATACTACTGTCTAAGAGAACGAAGCTTCTATTACGATTGTCTTTTTTTCTAGTATGTCTTCAGCCATTGTCATTTTCTAACTTCCAATATTTCAATATTCAATTTCCCAATTTCCAAGTTGCCAATTTTTCGATTTCTGATTTCCGACAGTCTGATTTCCCGATTTTCTAATTTTTCAATTTCCTGATTTTCCCAAATAGCATTTTTCCAAATACCTGATTTACAATTTCCCGATCTCCTATTTTCCGAATGCGAAATATCAAAGAACATAAAGAATTCAGGGGCTGACGTGGAAATGGCTTCCTGGTACGATGGAAATTGTTTTGATCCCATTGACCAACGTTATCATTGGAAAGGTTTGTTTACCTCTATCATTAATGATTATTTCCATTTTTTATTTTTCATTTTTCCTATTCCCATTCCCATTCCCATTTCCATTTCCGTTTTATTTTTACTATTCTTTATTTCCTGTTTATTTTTCTCTATTTCTAGTTCATGGGATAGTGGAAGAATGATTTTTTCCCCTTTTCCCTCTCTTTCTCTCTCTCTCTCTCTTTATAATTTTGTGTGTGCAAATGATATTTTTGTCTGTTTGAGTCGTGCAAATTTTTTTCATCGAAATTCTTCCACTTCCCCCCCCCATCCAAAAAAATCAAATCGTCCGCCCCTTACTAGTTTGTAGTTACCCTGGTAAAATTGATGAAGCTGCTTGTAGCTGAACCGCGGACATCACAGCGGATAAAGAAACAAGACACGTTCTCTCTCAAAATTTTTTTTGATGCCAGAGACTACTTTCTTGGAGAAGATAATGGCGTGGTCTGATCCTATCCTGTAAATTCATTATGTGAGTTGTGTGACACTGATAAATGGAGTTTAACTATCGTGCAGTCTGCGGGCTGCGGGCTGCGGGCCAATCTTTGCGGGCTGCGGGCCAAACTTTGCGAGTTGCGTTCCAAACTTTGCGGGCTGTGGGCATAAATTTGATTTTTTAAATAAAAAGATTGATTGATTTCATTCATTGAAAACTACTGGTTATTTCTCTGAGAGTTCAATGTTTGATTTGAATTTTTATGGTGTGTGCATTTTTGGATTACTGCGATTACAATTATCCTATTATTACACACATATCGTGTGTACTAAATGCACAGTATGCAAAGATTCATGCCCTTATCATTTGATCTTCTTTTGTTGGATTCCATATGATAGGTTTCAGTATATATGTTCAACAAGTTTCAGGTTGTCCACATAATCAAATGTTTTTTAAATAGCCTATACACAAAAGATTTGATTGGAAAGGAATATGGACCAATCCCAATGTCAATGTTTTACTTTATATTTGAAGTGGCCAAATTATTGACACACGTACACACGTTTCAGCCTGCTCACTTTTGTGGACTGATTTTAAAACCATAAAACACATGCCTTTGTTCTTCGCAGCGGGTGCGCGAAGGTATATGTCACATCTGTTTTTACCTCTGGCTGTATTTATGCTGATTCAATTAATAATCGTGATCAGTAGAAAACATTATTCTAGGCTGTCGTTTTTGTTATTGATTTTGGTTGAATATGACATCAACAGAAGAAGAACTACCACAAACAAAATAAAACTAGAGATATGATGTAAAAAAAGATTTCTCACATGGAAATCGACTAGGCTACAAAACACTCCTTTCTTCACCAGAAATTAGAAAATCGGTCAGAGCTCTATCATTTAAGTTGTAACATGGCTATCATTTTAGTTGTAACATGGCTATGATTCTGGAATAGAGCCAAAATATTGTAATATTGTAATGAACCGCGACTTGGTCTTATGTATTATGATTTCTATTTTCAGTATAGTTTTCTTTCTCATGTACTCCAAATAGTTGGATGGCTCTGGATATTAATATGTGGTATCAATTATTAACCAGTAGAGAGATGATACATTCCCGTCAATACTCTGCACAACTCTGCGACTATGCTAAGGTCATCTCAGTGTCTTCCGTTTCTATCCTTTGTATGGAGACTTGGCCCCATTAATGGAATGCATTATACATGTTATCATGTATTTGTTTCAAACTATGATAATTTATGAAAATATGTACTACGTTATATATACCAACATGTGAGCTCTCAGTTTATTTTGGCGATACCCTATAAATGATGAGACACCTAATGACATATGTGCGGAATACACCAGGAAAATTGTAATAAATAGTAATACAGTGTCAAAGTTAAGCTCAAACATTCTCCATATTATTTTAAAATAAGTTAGATAAAACTGGCTTTGAGAATAAAAAGTAACAGTTGTCACTGTACATAATCTGTCGTCGCATGATGCACGAAACCTTAGTTAAGAATACCGGTTTTCACACTGACGCATTTCTTACGATACTATAAGATAAAAATCGGAAACTTCAATTACAACAGATATAAAATATTTTTATAATATTTATAACTGCAGCCGGCAAAGTTTTGCCCGCAGCTCGCAAATTTGTTTATGCTCGGAAAGTAGAAACTTATTCTGTAACAATTTGTCAGTAAGAAATCTGGCCAGTGGTGAAAAATGTTAACATTTATCAGAGCTTTGTCTAATATTAATGAAACTATCTACTACCTATATGAACAGAGTTATTAGTAGTAGATTTTGCACTCTTTGTCAAGTAATCCTGAAGTGCAAAACACTTTGCTGGCAAAATGAAAGAACACAAACGAGAACGGAGCGAAAACGTTTCTCTATTTTCACAACAAGTAGAGTAGCAGCAGGTCAACTACAGACGAACCACTTGTTCTTGAGTTTAAAAGGTGGATCGTCCTATGTGGAGATCGAAACCAAAAAGCTGCAAGAGATCAGCCCTGCATTATTTTTGTTGTATTTTACAAAGTACGCTAGTTGTTACAAGACGTCGTTCTGAACTACCAATCTCTGTTCATTATGAGAATAGAATTAACGATATTGATAATAAGTATTGGCAGCTTTCACAACAGATCTTGCAACCCTTCACAGGATCAAGAATGGAAACCCTGTCAAACAAAGCCGAAGAAATGCACAACAATACTTCTGTTCCAACATCATTGGTTTTGTCTGTCCTCCTACACCCTGGTTGACAATGATGTACTCAACCGTCTTTGACGCGCATTGCAGAGTAGTCGCACTCCCAGATATTAGCCCTGGCCAAGCCTCATCATAAACATCCCAGGGCAGTTACGATGACATTAGTCTTATGCCTCAATTTGGCATCCAACATGACCAATGGCCGTTATTTTCGTTCTTATACTCACACCCACTTCCCAACACACTATTGGTGCATTTAACAAAATATAATATCTCTTATTACTATACTTAGATTTTACAATAAATATATAGCATGTAAATACGAACCCTCTATTGCAAATTTGCCCCTGAAGAAGGTTGGTTTTGCCATCCGAAACTATTGGAAATTTTTTAAAGCTGTAAGCGATCAGCTCTGCAGTATTTGTTGTGATCCCTATTTTTGCACTTCGGCAGTCATGGGCCCACCATCTTGGATTATGATATCATTTACTTGCCGAACTGCATTCCCTGTAAAATATCGATCTGCAGGGCCTGCTGATATACATTCTACACTCACTCAACTCATTTATGTAGAAATCACACAATAACATAAGTTCATTCATTTATATTTGATAAACTCTTTGTTTATTGCTTACAATTTCGTAGCGACAAAAAAACAAACAGCAAGTCCAAGTTCAACCGTTTAATACCCGTGTGTCGTTTTGAAAATATGTTTAATTAGGTTTCAAATAAAAATCAACCCAAATCTTGTAAACTATAAATGGTTAGTTCTTCGTTGGGGACGTTACACTTCAGACAATATATCAAGGGCATTTTTCAATATAGTTTTAATGTCAGAAACTATTTTGATAATAATGCTGTTTTTAGCTACTGTACAGAGTAAAATAAACTTGCACAGGTACAATGTTGAGTGTTGTCAGTTTAGTTATTCCATAATTGAACAGAATGTGTGCGTTTGCGGACGTTACACATTTTAAACCCTATCTTTTTGGCAATAATGTTTGATCACAGTTTTCTGTGAAATGAGAATGTTTAGGGATATTATTTGAAGCTGAACATATAGACATGTGTTTAGGGTTTAATTTTTTTGTCACAATATTTTCACCTATTTTCTCTGTTTTTACTAAGGAGACAAAAGAAGGCGTTGCGGACGTTACACTCCCCGTTACGGGCGTGACACTGTGCGATTCTAAGCGTGCTTCTTTAATATACTGTACTTGCATAGTTAAGAAATAATTGACACTAAACAGTTCAACTCTTCAAGACAAACAAAATGAATGGTCATTTTATGGGGTTGTGTCCATTCGTTCAAAAGTTAGGATTTTACCCATGGGGGTGGGAATAGGGGTTTTGACTGAAATTATAACCTGCAAGTTTTCTAGGATTTATAGATTCATGGAAGAGTATTCCTTTAGAATGCTGCTATAGTTGAAGTGTTCTTGATTCGTTTCCGTGACCATACGTAACGCAAATTTTTGTAACGTCAGCAACAGCAGTTTGAAAAACAAATACAGCTAGTGAACACTTTTCATTATTTTTATGTTTCTTTTGACCATTTGACTTTTCCCAGTAATATTGCGGTAGAATTGTGTTATTTTAGATAAGCAGGTTAAAAACTCTTAGTTTTCTCACTATGAGAGTGTAACGTCCGCAACACTTTTTTGACAAGTCCCTGACCTATAAATATTTTTCCCAGCTTCACGGAACACTGGACACTGTTTGTGATTTTTAGGCTTACATTACTGCCTTGCTTACCGTGTGCAACATTTCTGTTCCAGGGTTTTTGTGATTTTTATTTTCAAAGCTAAACATACATGCTTTCTGCTTCATTTTCACACGTTGAAATAGGGGCAAATTTTGCCTTCCCTGGGGATATGAGAATTGCCCTTAACATTTTCGTAAAATTTGGGGTTCATACATTCCATAAAAGTGTAAGATAAGCTCAAATATTTGGTTTCAAAAAATATGATTTGTTGCACTCTCATATGGAATTGCTCAAATAGGATCGCCTGAATACTGTTCTCATGGCATTGCTTCCACTGGCGCTGAAAACACAGCACTTCATGACATGCATCGAAATCCTCGTACAAATGCCAGTGGTATATACAAACCGAAACTCAATCTCATTCACTGACACTCAGTCTGAAAATGCAAATTTACTTGTACAACTTTAGTACCTTGGGCCATTGCTGCAGTCAAGATTGAATTCGCGAAGAAACACCGGTGAATTGAATAATGTCAGTCAGATGCATCTGGGACTGATCAGTGTCCATGCACTCGGCCTCTCAGAAGTCAATTACCGCTCCATTTGCCTGCGCCCCCAGCACAGAATCTTTCGTGCGATGGGTTTGACAGATACCTCAAAAGCTGTAGCAAATAAAGTTTGTAAATCTTACTTAAATCCATATACTATATAGCTGAACAGCCGATACGGCTCAGCTCGCTGTGAAAACACACGAGATTTGTCCTTGTACCCAGATCTAGACGGCCCCACTTTGCCACGTTCAAACCGCTGAGGAGCTGGCTTACACGGAGTAATTAACCCAGTTGAGGTGTCTCGATCGAAATTACAGACACGCATGATATAGTTTTTTATATGCCTATAACTTTGTGCAATGTTACGCGATTTGATTGAAATTTTCGCAAATGATACACATTTGATTGAGGAATATGATGCAGTTGTCTCCTCGATAGTTAAGAACTTCTTCAATTTTATCTTCTAAAAATACTTTTACACACTCACATTCAGTTAAAAATTGTTAAAATAGCGATGCAGTTATGTGATTTCACAATTAATGTGTGATATTGGGACAATTGTTATCTAACTGGACTAAACTTCTGCCACAAAATTGGCAGTTAAACAAAATTGTGCGTTGATATTTTTCCAAATTCAAGAAACAACTTACATATACCCTGACGACGTTTAAGCCAAATCGTTGGAGCAGAATTCCAGGAAAAGTTTGGACGTCGAAATGAAACCTTGGATCGATCTTGAGAGTTTGTACGGCAGTTGCGTTTTCGAATCATAACACTGAAACTTAAAATTATGGATAAAGCTTTTTCAACGCGTGTTTAATGTTAGTGCCAAGCCGACTGCTACTCGCATATACTGATAAAATGTATTTACTACTTTTGTAAATGCAGTCATGGGCTCTAAAATGTGCTTCAGCCTCAAAATTCGCGTTTTTCAACGTTTTACAAAAAATGAACAGCCAATTTCTTATAACTTCTTGTGCATAAAATCCAATATTTTACCACATTTTGTACCTTTTGCTAACAGTCTAGCCGTCTCAGATGTGGAAATATAACTTTTTAAAATACGGTAGTTCGCATCTCTCTTCAGGCGATCGTTGTTTGTTTCTCTTGTTGACACGATAAAATGCAAAATTACGCTACCTCTGTCACCTAGCTCAAAAATTCACACATTGACCGCGGGGGGATAATATAAACCTGAATGAAGTAGTAGGAGATGAGGAAAGTGTTGAGACAAATGA
>JANVCK010287936.1:0-14448 GCA_026546655.1 Epizoanthus illoricatus
GTACTCGACTCCTGAGTTCTTCCTTATAGTCGTGTTCCTTCCCTTCATTATTATGATTCACAATGTCAGGAACATAATCAAATCTTATTTGCTTAAATTACAAACTACTTTAAACTTAGTTTATGAAAGATGTATAAATATGCCGCTCATGAGATTTTTTAATTGTAAATCACAAAGTTGAAGAGTTTATTTCAGCAGTCCCTGCAGATATTTTGTACTCAAGTAGTGCGGCAGCATTTCGACTTGCGACAGTAACTGCTAGTTTATTATATATATAGGAGTGGGCTGGAGGAAAATTAAACAATACCAAGAAACAATTCGGAATTATTCTTCAACCCGACGACCAATTGTAAATATTTTTAAGACCCCCCAAATTATCTTGAGATATAATTCAGAGTCCCCCCCCACCTTCCTCTCAATCGCCCACAGAAAAGACTGGTTTTACTTTTAGTAAGGAATGACAGTTAACAGGCTATCGACCACTCCCCCAGATTGTGTTGTGACTGGGATCCAGGGGCGGATCTAGCGGCCAAATCTGTGATTAGTCAGTCCCAACTAGGACCAACGGGGCTGGGGCGGATTCAGGGGGAGGGGGGTCAGTAGGTTTGGTGGAACCCCCTTCAGCTCGAAAATGCGTTTCTAAGAACATCTTCTCGCCATATCCTGGATCCGCGCCCAAGAGGGGGTGCAGGGGCATGCCCCCGGGAAATTTTGCAAAATAGATGTTCGGGTTGAGACGCAATCTGGTGCATTTTGGGGTGGGGCATAAGTTTTCTTGAGGATCGAGAAAATGCGATATTATTTTCATTTTTCATTTTCTTATTATAACTTTAGTTCTTTTTCGTATTTTTGTGTGCTTTTAATATGTGTTGATAATAATAATATTAAGAAAAGATGATTTAAAAAAAATCTTAGTTTTTTCTAAGCGCCCCCTTCCCATCAGACCAAACAGTTTCGGGACCCGCCTACTTGCTGTGGCATACACCAGTACAGAGACCGCTCTTTAGTCAGTCACTACTATTTTATAAGTTCCACCATGGTCTGGCTTACACAACTCTCCCTGATTGCATCCCGTACCTGCCACCAGACCATCAAGAGGCCACCAATTCAATAACTACAAACCAATTTACAATCCTACAATACTACTCCTTGTTTTCCAGAGCCATTAGAGTGTGGAACTTACTACCGCAGGAGGCAGTTTCCTCTAACTCTACACTAGCTTTCAAAGCAGCTGCACTGCCTGCTGTACGATCCATACAAGTGCCAACCCGCCTGCGCACGCTCTACACTGATGTGCTCTGAACTGACAGACCGCTGAATTGAATTATTTGAAATATTTCCAAATAGTTGTAAATATTTATTATCTGTATGTATTTATTGTGATATGTCGAGTCCCGGTGTTACCGTTAGCCGATTGAGGGAGGAAAGCGGAAGTGGAAAACACACGTGGGAGTTAAAGTTTTAAAATCTTCTTGGCGCGGCACGGGTGACAGTGTTCACCAAAAAAACTGACTGAAGAAGCGTGGTGGACTTTTCTGTGGAAACACTGGAGCACTTCAGGTTGGTGGATTAATATTCAACGACTTAGTTGAAATTTAACTTCCGCCGTGGGTTTTCCGCTTCCGCTGCAGCTTCTTCCTTCATCGGATTCGTGGTCGCCCCGTGGGACTCGGAGCTATGCCGTGACACTTGTGACCATCGTATTCTAAAATAACCCAAGGCAATTCAACAAAACTAAAATGTTGGTCTTTCAGTTGTATTTCTCAAGAGAAAACAGTTGTAAGCTTGGTACACTGCGCGCCGTTTTTTCTGTTTCCTCAGAATCACAGGAACAATTGCAGAAATTGTGCCGCCTTCGAGTTAATTACGCTTTTCTCAACGGAAACTGTGCAGTTGGCGCATATTTACTGCATTATGTAACCACCGGCAAGTATATTGTTGACTTTGTTATAAATACCGCGCGGATCCACTCGCATCCAGTGGAAATTAAACTAATCAATTTCTTTATTTTCTGTTGCTATGAAAAGTCGCCGACTGCCAAAAATTATATGCGCAAGTCCTTCAATCAGTTCGACTATTGTGGGATCGTTGTCGGTGTTTCAGTCTTTCCTTCTATATACGAAATATATTATTTTGGAAAATACTGAAACGTAACAACTTAGAACAGAGAAAAAAGTTTAAATCAAAGAAAGCGGCGGACAAGTGCCGAATGACAGCATTGATTATGCATTCAACAAATGCACACCGCTGATTGGCTCCCGGCGTCTAAGATCAACGAAGCCGATTAGCGCTAATCCAGATTAAATAAAACTGACTAATACAGGAAATAATTTTTTTAAGTGACCTGTCTTTAAGATACTGACCAATAAATCAGAAGTTCAGAAATCTAATCTAACGTTAGTCCTAATCCTGGGTTAGTGTTATTGGGCTTTTGAGGAACCTGCCCCTGGAATTCCAAGACTCCCTTCTTACATGTAACAGCATTTTATTATTTTAAGAACACTCGAACGTATTGTTGATTTTGTTATAAATATCGGGCGGATCCACTCGCATCCAGTGGAAATTAATAAGGGCTATATGTAATCAGTTTCTTTATTTTCTGTTGCTCGCCGAATGCCAAAAAAATACACGCGCAAGTAATTAAATCCAGCAGTTCACCCACAATGGAACTATTATATTGTCGGTGTTGCTGTCTTTGCTTCTGTATGCTAAAACGGAACTGAAGTCTCGAGACTTGACGGGAGTGAGAGCAAACTATCGCTGTTGGTTTACTTGTTTTTCACGTTAGAAAAATAGCTTGAAAATAATTTAATATTGGTACGTAGAAAAAACTTAAAGTTTATAATAATTAAAAAAAGTGCCCAACAAGTGCGAAATGAGCACCATTGTTTCATGCATTCAACAAATGCACGCCGCTGATTGGCTTGATCAACGAAGCGCAAATTTTGACGCTCGTTTTAAAACCTGAACAAAGTTTTCATACCCGCACAAAGATCCAAGTGTTGAAATCGCTGCAGGTTCTTTCGAATTTGCTTGGGCTGTAAGGTGAGTTGTTGCTCATTCCGTACATCAGAACGCAAGGCGAACTGGGGGGAAATGTATCTTTTTAGAATAAGCACAATTGTTGCTATCATCTGTAACGCAATCACGGTTTTGCCGGGGTCAGAGTCACGGATTAGTGTCCAATGGTCCATCCGTTTGTGGACCGCTAACATTAGGAGTCCTTTTTGGCTTTGGAATTTGTTGAGCAACGCTCGGGCCGTTTTCTGTGAAAACGCTAAAAATTGTCGGTAGGTGATTCAGATTCAGCTAGTAACTGTTTTATAGTCACTGAAACGCTGGAAAATTAAAATAAGTTAGTTGCAAGAAGTTCAGCTATGTTCTTTATACGCAAAACCAATCGCCGGTTTTCATTCATTCGATGGATTGGTATGGTGATGGCCGACAACCTATGGTCTGTACTCTATAGTACAGGCCCTCCGATATTTGCCCGGCGAGCAGAAATACCTCCACCTATGCTCAGCTTCGGGAGTTTAAGAACATTACGTTTTCTAAGAAAATTAGAAATTCCACATTCGAACTCATTGTGTTGTATTTTGCCGCCAGTTCGCGCAACCGAGAAAATGAGTGACATGCTGGTAAGTGAGACGAAAGGAGAGTGAATGATAGCGAATGAGACTCGCAAAAAATATAACAGCGCCCAGGTCCTGCCATTTCGGAAACACACTCGTGGAAACGTTTTGTAGCCAGCTCCAGTTGTAATGGAAGGCAGATTTATCTGCGAATGCTTCAATTAATCAGAAGCTAAAAATGATGACAGGTTAGGAATCAAGAAATAATTGTTTGGGCGAGAAATTGGACTAGTATGCATAATGTAAACGGAGCTAAACAGGCAACAGCAGGGGACACTGATAAACCAGTGTCAAGTTGTCGAAACTCAGTGACAGCGACAGTTTAGATTTGTAAACTTTAATATACCAAACAACTCACCTCGTGTTTCTTTTAATTATTTTTCTGCAGGAATTCAATCATTATTTGTGGAGCGAACGGACGGTTGGTCACTTGGTGAAGTCGCGAAAAAAGTCTGCAGCCTGCAACTTCAGGCTGCAAGGTCCTGCGAGAGTTAAAGGTTGGTAAGTACTAGGACATTGGTCTTTCTATATATTAGTATGAATTCACTTCGTGAAGAAGCATGGCATGCCTTGATTTATTTGCTTTGGAATGTTTATTTAAGCATGTTGCATCTTGGTATTCTAGGATGTTCGAGTTAATCCCGGTGGAAGAAAAAGGGTGAAAGCAAGTGAACTGTTTAAGCGAGAAAGGAAACGATGCTCTCCATATATTGTGAGTACACTTTGCCGAAAAAAATTAATATATATGTAGGATCTGTTGGGTTCTCATTGGAATAGTTATTACAAATGTTATAATATCTGCCCTGGGCTTGATTGTTTTTCTCAGTTGTTCCAATCTAATGTGTATTCAAGCAGCCCTGTCTGCTCACTTTCAGAGGGGGTGCGTAAGGGTATTGTAATTGTTAGTGGGAGACTTTGTTACGGTCCTGGGGGAGGGTATTCAACCAAAGTTTAGGTAGTCGCCCTGTTTATGACGAAAATTATTTGAATTTCAACATCCTGTTCATGAATGTGAGCTAAAATGCACAAAATCTCAAGTATATTTACCCTGTTTATGATAAATGTGCTGCAAATTTTGATACCCTGACAGTCACTTTTTATGACAGAAAATTATGTTGAAAAAATCTACTGGGCGGCACATCCCCGTATAGGTTAAATATGGGAGTGTTAAAGTGCCAGAAGTAAATATAATTGAGAGCTCCTGATGATGAGAGTGGTACAAATATCAGCAGTTTTTCAATGACTTGCACATATTTCTCATGAAAAACTAGACAAATTTTGCCTGTTTCATTAAATGTTCCAGGTTTCAGTTACGTATTCAATCATTGGCTTCTGTTGGTCAGAACAATTTTCGACTTTGACCAAATAATTTATGACATCAGTTTATGAAGCCTATAAAGATGATTGTATGCAACAGCGTGTTAATGTTTGGTGCTCAGAGCAGATGTATTGCAAAGATCAGAGTGGCTAGAGACTTGATTGACAGCCTGGACATAATGTCTCAGCAATAGATACAATCTTAGTACGAAAACATATGGGATGTATGACACACAAATAATCATAAAGGAGCAAAAATAACATTGTTTGTGACTTCATAATTTTTTTGAATTTTTGTCCATAGTTATTTATGTGTGCATTGAAAATGGGTTACATTGAATTAAAAATAAATTAATACTCTAGTTGATTTGACATCAGTGATTATGACACCTGAGAATACACCGATCTATGACACTACATTCCCATATTTGATAACTTTATCTAAATATCTGCTATGAGGAATCTTTTTTTTGTTGTTTCGCAAATGTCACAAGCTCCCAAACGTATATTCATATTTCTTGTTTTCTCAACTTTAATAGGATCCCAAACATACACAAAATTCTAGTAAAATATATTATAATTATTACAATAACAGACTGCATGTTAGTGTTAATGAGACTGGAAATTTGGATGATTATATACTTTTTAATTATTAAAAAACTTAAGAAAACAAATTATCAATTGAAATTTGTGTAATTGTGTACTGGTAATGTAAAATATATTACCAATACCCATTACATAAAGTTGCCTTGTAATTGCTAAGGATCTCTCACAGAAGCAAGAGCTTGAGAGTTTGATTTTTGTAAATTGTAGATATTTCATTCAGCATACCACCTTGCATTTCCTGCCTTTGCTTCTGTTTCCTTTTCTTCATCATCGCACAAGTATACGACAGTTTAGTGAACACATGGAATACATACTACTAGTCTGATAGTATGAGGGAAAGCAGAATAAAGCATTTTGCACATGTTACTGAGGCACTGTGTTGCCCTGACATACATAATGCTGACTGTGGACACTAAAAGCTATGGATCAAGTATAAAAATACCAAGATAGTAAGTGATATATTAAAGAGCACCAGGTGCATGGCACAATATGCAACAATGCCGGTTGTAGACATTACGTATTATTATTATTATGCTTGTGGTCTCGATGGTTTGAATGTCGTTGTTGACATTAGTAGTAGTAATCTTTATTTACCCACAGTAGCCTTTCACATTTGAGTGCTCTTTCAAGGAGCCGTGCGAACAGTTACAATAAAATATTGGAAACTAATATTATTACAATATGGTATAAAAATGTAGTAAACATTATAAGATTACAAGTTGTTATCTAAAACAAGTCATAGGAAAAGTTTCTAAATACTAAATTTATTACTATCAACAACAGTGTGTGCAAAATAATTGAAGAAATTGAAACGCTCTTGCGATTTTTATTTATATATCTCAATAGTTAATTGTGACGACATTAAAAAAAACAATGCAAGGTACCAAGATAAGTGACAACTGGACATTTGTTTCCCAGCAAAACTGTACTTGAGCAATCATAACATTGCATTTGCAACTGTGCTACATGTACTAGTTGTTTTTGATTACAAAAATTATACTTTACTTTCTGATATGTTGAGATGCACTGTGTTGATGGAACACAATTGTTCAGTAAACAAGTTTGTATTGTTTGAAAAATAATAGCCCACATTTAAATAATCTAAATAAATCTAAATAATCAATGAACAAATAAAGCTAAAGTTAGTTCTTTGTTTCTTATAATTTTATTTTGAATTCATTTGCAAAACAACTCAAAGTTATTCTTTTATTCATTTATTCAGGGGGTGCAGGGGCATGCCCCCGGGAAATTTTGCAAAATAGATGTTCGGGTTGAGACGCAATCTGGTGCATTTTGGGGTGGGGCATAAGTTTTCTTGAGGATCGAGAAAATGCGATATTATTTTCATTTTTCATTTTCTTATTATAACTTTAGTTCTTTTTCGTATTTTTGTGTGCTTTTAATATGTGTTGATAATAATAATATTAAGAAAAGATGATTTAAAAAAAATCTTAGTTTTTTCTAAGCGCCCCCTTCCCATCAGACCAAACAGTTTCGGGACCCGCCTACTTGCTGTGGCATACACCAGTACAGAGACCGCTCTTTAGTCAGTCACTACTATTTTATAAGTTCCACCATGGTCTGGCTTACACAACTCTCCCTGATTGCATCCCGTACCTGCCACCAGACCATCAAGAGGCCACCAATTCAATAACTACAAACCAATTTACAATCCTACAATACTACTCCTTGTTTTCCAGAGCCATTAGAGTGTGGAACTTACTACCGCAGGAGGCAGTTTCCTCTAACTCTACACTAGCTTTCAAAGCAGCTGCACTGCCTGCTGTACGATCCATACAAGTGCCAACCCGCCTGCGCACGCTCTACACTGATGTGCTCTGAACTGACAGACCGCTGAATTGAATTATTTGAAATATTTCCAAATAGTTGTAAATATTTATTATCTGTATGTATTTATTGTGATATGTCGAGTCCCGGTGTTACCGTTAGCCGATTGAGGGAGGAAAGCGGAAGTGGAAAACACACGTGGGAGTTAAAGTTTTAAAATCTTCTTGGCGCGGCACGGGTGACAGTGTTCACCAAAAAAACTGACTGAAGAAGCGTGGTGGACTTTTCTGTGGAAACACTGGAGCACTTCAGGTTGGTGGATTAATATTCAACGACTTAGTTGAAATTTAACTTCCGCCGTGGGTTTTCCGCTTCCGCTGCAGCTTCTTCCTTCATCGGATTCGTGGTCGCCCCGTGGGACTCGGAGCTATGCCGTGACACTTGTGACCATCGTATTCTAAAATAACCCAAGGCAATTCAACAAAACTAAAATGTTGGTCTTTCAGTTGTATTTCTCAAGAGAAAACAGTTGTAAGCTTGGTACACTGCGCGCCGTTTTTTCTGTTTCCTCAGAATCACAGGAACAATTGCAGAAATTGTGCCGCCTTCGAGTTAATTACGCTTTTCTCAACGGAAACTGTGCAGTTGGCGCATATTTACTGCATTATGTAACCACCGGCAAGTATATTGTTGACTTTGTTATAAATACCGCGCGGATCCACTCGCATCCAGTGGAAATTAAACTAATCAATTTCTTTATTTTCTGTTGCTATGAAAAGTCGCCGACTGCCAAAAATTATATGCGCAAGTCCTTCAATCAGTTCGACTATTGTGGGATCGTTGTCGGTGTTTCAGTCTTTCCTTCTATATACGAAATATATTATTTTGGAAAATACTGAAACGTAACAACTTAGAACAGAGAAAAAAGTTTAAATCAAAGAAAGCGGCGGACAAGTGCCGAATGACAGCATTGATTATGCATTCAACAAATGCACACCGCTGATTGGCTCCCGGCGTCTAAGATCAACGAAGCCGATTAGCGCTAATCCAGATTAAATAAAACTGACTAATACAGGAAATAATTTTTTTAAGTGACCTGTCTTTAAGATACTGACCAATAAATCAGAAGTTCAGAAATCTAATCTAACGTTAGTCCTAATCCTGGGTTAGTGTTATTGGGCTTTTGAGGAACCTGCCCCTGGAATTCCAAGACTCCCTTCTTACATGTAACAGCATTTTATTATTTTAAGAACACTCGAACGTATTGTTGATTTTGTTATAAATATCGGGCGGATCCACTCGCATCCAGTGGAAATTAATAAGGGCTATATGTAATCAGTTTCTTTATTTTCTGTTGCTCGCCGAATGCCAAAAAAATACACGCGCAAGTAATTAAATCCAGCAGTTCACCCACAATGGAACTATTATATTGTCGGTGTTGCTGTCTTTGCTTCTGTATGCTAAAACGGAACTGAAGTCTCGAGACTTGACGGGAGTGAGAGCAAACTATCGCTGTTGGTTTACTTGTTTTTCACGTTAGAAAAATAGCTTGAAAATAATTTAATATTGGTACGTAGAAAAAACTTAAAGTTTATAATAATTAAAAAAAGTGCCCAACAAGTGCGAAATGAGCACCATTGTTTCATGCATTCAACAAATGCACGCCGCTGATTGGCTTGATCAACGAAGCGCAAATTTTGACGCTCGTTTTAAAACCTGAACAAAGTTTTCATACCCGCACAAAGATCCAAGTGTTGAAATCGCTGCAGGTTCTTTCGAATTTGCTTGGGCTGTAAGGTGAGTTGTTGCTCATTCCGTACATCAGAACGCAAGGCGAACTGGGGGGAAATGTATCTTTTTAGAATAAGCACAATTGTTGCTATCATCTGTAACGCAATCACGGTTTTGCCGGGGTCAGAGTCACGGATTAGTGTCCAATGGTCCATCCGTTTGTGGACCGCTAACATTAGGAGTCCTTTTTGGCTTTGGAATTTGTTGAGCAACGCTCGGGCCGTTTTCTGTGAAAACGCTAAAAATTGTCGGTAGGTGATTCAGATTCAGCTAGTAACTGTTTTATAGTCACTGAAACGCTGGAAAATTAAAATAAGTTAGTTGCAAGAAGTTCAGCTATGTTCTTTATACGCAAAACCAATCGCCGGTTTTCATTCATTCGATGGATTGGTATGGTGATGGCCGACAACCTATGGTCTGTACTCTATAGTACAGGCCCTCCGATATTTGCCCGGCGAGCAGAAATACCTCCACCTATGCTCAGCTTCGGGAGTTTAAGAACATTACGTTTTCTAAGAAAATTAGAAATTCCACATTCGAACTCATTGTGTTGTATTTTGCCGCCAGTTCGCGCAACCGAGAAAATGAGTGACATGCTGGTAAGTGAGACGAAAGGAGAGTGAATGATAGCGAATGAGACTCGCAAAAAATATAACAGCGCCCAGGTCCTGCCATTTCGGAAACACACTCGTGGAAACGTTTTGTAGCCAGCTCCAGTTGTAATGGAAGGCAGATTTATCTGCGAATGCTTCAATTAATCAGAAGCTAAAAATGATGACAGGTTAGGAATCAAGAAATAATTGTTTGGGCGAGAAATTGGACTAGTATGCATAATGTAAACGGAGCTAAACAGGCAACAGCAGGGGACACTGATAAACCAGTGTCAAGTTGTCGAAACTCAGTGACAGCGACAGTTTAGATTTGTAAACTTTAATATACCAAACAACTCACCTCGTGTTTCTTTTAATTATTTTTCTGCAGGAATTCAATCATTATTTGTGGAGCGAACGGACGGTTGGTCACTTGGTGAAGTCGCGAAAAAAGTCTGCAGCCTGCAACTTCAGGCTGCAAGGTCCTGCGAGAGTTAAAGGTTGGTAAGTACTAGGACATTGGTCTTTCTATATATTAGTATGAATTCACTTCGTGAAGAAGCATGGCATGCCTTGATTTATTTGCTTTGGAATGTTTATTTAAGCATGTTGCATCTTGGTATTCTAGGATGTTCGAGTTAATCCCGGTGGAAGAAAAAGGGTGAAAGCAAGTGAACTGTTTAAGCGAGAAAGGAAACGATGCTCTCCATATATTGTGAGTACACTTTGCCGAAAAAAATTAATATATATGTAGGATCTGTTGGGTTCTCATTGGAATAGTTATTACAAATGTTATAATATCTGCCCTGGGCTTGATTGTTTTTCTCAGTTGTTCCAATCTAATGTGTATTCAAGCAGCCCTGTCTGCTCACTTTCAGAGGGGGTGCGTAAGGGTATTGTAATTGTTAGTGGGAGACTTTGTTACGGTCCTGGGGGAGGGTATTCAACCAAAGTTTAGGTAGTCGCCCTGTTTATGACGAAAATTATTTGAATTTCAACATCCTGTTCATGAATGTGAGCTAAAATGCACAAAATCTCAAGTATATTTACCCTGTTTATGATAAATGTGCTGCAAATTTTGATACCCTGACAGTCACTTTTTATGACAGAAAATTATGTTGAAAAAATCTACTGGGCGGCACATCCCCGTATAGGTTAAATATGGGAGTGTTAAAGTGCCAGAAGTAAATATAATTGAGAGCTCCTGATGATGAGAGTGGTACAAATATCAGCAGTTTTTCAATGACTTGCACATATTTCTCATGAAAAACTAGACAAATTTTGCCTGTTTCATTAAATGTTCCAGGTTTCAGTTACGTATTCAATCATTGGCTTCTGTTGGTCAGAACAATTTTCGACTTTGACCAAATAATTTATGACATCAGTTTATGAAGCCTATAAAGATGATTGTATGCAACAGCGTGTTAATGTTTGGTGCTCAGAGCAGATGTATTGCAAAGATCAGAGTGGCTAGAGACTTGATTGACAGCCTGGACATAATGTCTCAGCAATAGATACAATCTTAGTACGAAAACATATGGGATGTATGACACACAAATAATCATAAAGGAGCAAAAATAACATTGTTTGTGACTTCATAATTTTTTTGAATTTTTGTCCATAGTTATTTATGTGTGCATTGAAAATGGGTTACATTGAATTAAAAATAAATTAATACTCTAGTTGATTTGACATCAGTGATTATGACACCTGAGAATACACCGATCTATGACACTACATTCCCATATTTGATAACTTTATCTAAATATCTGCTATGAGGAATCTTTTTTTTGTTGTTTCGCAAATGTCACAAGCTCCCAAACGTATATTCATATTTCTTGTTTTCTCAACTTTAATAGGATCCCAAACATACACAAAATTCTAGTAAAATATATTATAATTATTACAATAACAGACTGCATGTTAGTGTTAATGAGACTGGAAATTTGGATGATTATATACTTTTTAATTATTAAAAAACTTAAGAAAACAAATTATCAATTGAAATTTGTGTAATTGTGTACTGGTAATGTAAAATATATTACCAATACCCATTACATAAAGTTGCCTTGTAATTGCTAAGGATCTCTCACAGAAGCAAGAGCTTGAGAGTTTGATTTTTGTAAATTGTAGATATTTCATTCAGCATACCACCTTGCATTTCCTGCCTTTGCTTCTGTTTCCTTTTCTTCATCATCGCACAAGTATACGACAGTTTAGTGAACACATGGAATACATACTACTAGTCTGATAGTATGAGGGAAAGCAGAATAAAGCATTTTGCACATGTTACTGAGGCACTGTGTTGCCCTGACATACATAATGCTGACTGTGGACACTAAAAGCTATGGATCAAGTATAAAAATACCAAGATAGTAAGTGATATATTAAAGAGCACCAGGTGCATGGCACAATATGCAACAATGCCGGTTGTAGACATTACGTATTATTATTATTATGCTTGTGGTCTCGATGGTTTGAATGTCGTTGTTGACATTAGTAGTAGTAATCTTTATTTACCCACAGTAGCCTTTCACATTTGAGTGCTCTTTCAAGGAGCCGTGCGAACAGTTACAATAAAATATTGGAAACTAATATTATTACAATATGGTATAAAAATGTAGTAAACATTATAAGATTACAAGTTGTTATCTAAAACAAGTCATAGGAAAAGTTTCTAAATACTAAATTTATTACTATCAACAACAGTGTGTGCAAAATAATTGAAGAAATTGAAACGCTCTTGCGATTTTTATTTATATATCTCAATAGTTAATTGTGACGACATTAAAAAAAACAATGCAAGGTACCAAGATAAGTGACAACTGGACATTTGTTTCCCAGCAAAACTGTACTTGAGCAATCATAACATTGCATTTGCAACTGTGCTACATGTACTAGTTGTTTTTGATTACAAAAATTATACTTTACTTTCTGATATGTTGAGATGCACTGTGTTGATGGAACACAATTGTTCAGTAAACAAGTTTGTATTGTTTGAAAAATAATAGCCCACATTTAAATAATCTAAATAAATCTAAATAATCAATGAACAAATAAAGCTAAAGTTAGTTCTTTGTTTCTTATAATTTTATTTTGAATTCATTTGCAAAACAACTCAAAGTTATTCTTTTATTCATGCATTTTATAGCTTGCATGTTAACCATCATTTTAAAAGGTTTATGGTTTTGCATGGTTTAAGTTGTTTGTCTAGAGAGTTACGTAGTGTAACAATTGAAAGCCAGCAACAACTACAACCTATTGGACATTTGTTCCCCAGCAAAACTGTACTTGAGCAATCATAACATTGGGTTTTCAACTGTGCTCAATTATCCAATAAATCCCACAAAGCTAGAAGCCCTTGGCAATTTCACTTCATTGGACTGAAGGTTGCCATGAAGTACTGAAGTTGCTTTATCACATGCATAATTGAGTGCCACCTTTTTCTTCTCATTGGAGTTTCTTCTGTCATAGCTTGGTTGATCCATTATTTTTGAATGGCGGAGGGCAGAAGCAATGGCATCTTTTACTGGTTCTGTACATTGTCTGAAAAGATATTGGAAAAAACTAGGTTGGTACAGTTACAGAAATCTACCACAAAAAAGCCCTTTGAACAAGTCCTTGGTTTGTTATTAGAAGTTTACAGTATCTTAAATATGTAACTTTTTGTGGTTATTTTTAATTTTTTGTGCAATTCTATCAAGAACAATACCCATAATTATACACAATAATGGATTCTGGTGGATATACTTCTTGGGATCAAAGCCAATGTCTACATCAAGGCTGCTAACTCTTAAATATTGTTTGTGTGTGCCATCCAACGGTTCACGTGGAACATGGCTGTGCTTTCTCAATATTCTTTTCTCTTGTTTGGTGCCACAAATGTGTTTCTTTCTTCAGAAGCGAGGCTTGTAGGTCATTATGTAAATAGCCTTTTAATGTGGACAAACAAAAGCCCTCTTGAAATATCCCAAGAGATATGGATTGGTAGAGGACCATAGCAGTTGTGCATTCAGGATCACTTCACTGGTTCTCATTTTCCTTGCTTGTAAAGCAGTGGATGTATGTGAGATGGCCTTTAAATCTTCTTTCGTTGGAAAAGCTTTTGCCACAACGAAAACAATAATAAAGTCTGAGTTGATGAGAGTCTTGAAGTGAAACATAGTATACAAAAACGTTAAGTAGATTTTGTAAATGAAAAGTTGTTGGCCGGACTTGATCTGGTTGTCATCAGACGACATTTCTGGTTGCGTCTCTGGGATTTCAGTTTTCACTCGGTTGATGGAGAAGTTTGCAGTTGGTTCTTCCTTGACAGGGAAGAGCTCTGGAGATTGTTCCATAACAGCGGTTGGGATTACTATTCCTCTTGGCAATATCCGGATTTTGAAACACTGTAAGGTTTCTCTTCAGTTGCCAGTTGTCAGTTGTCACCAACCAGTGATTTCCAGGTGATCTACACCTAAGTGACACCTGGTGGTGTAAGTTACTCATTACTGCTTCTAATTTGATGTTTGAGTTTTTGCATTCTGTGAGTTTATGTAAGATCTGTGACTGAATATCACAGTTGTGTGACTATGAAATAAAGATGACCAATGGCCACCCAAAAATTTTTAAATGAAAAAGTACTCCCCCCCGAAAATAAGTCCATTGGCTTATATTTCTATAACAATGTACTTAAAGTGTGGCTATTTTTGAGATGAGAATTATCTCCAGTAATAATCCCC
>JANVCK010288047.1:0-14445 GCA_026546655.1 Epizoanthus illoricatus
TTACTCATTTCTTACAACTGAAGAGTTGAAAATTCCCACCAAGCCTAACTTTTGAACCAGTTGACACAAACCCATAATATGACCATTCATTTTATATCTCTTGAAGATTAACAGTAGTTGGTGTTGCTCTGTTTCATAAAATTAATTCCCTTAACGTTTGAAATTGTAATGTTTGAAAGTTAGCAGGTGAGTGTTAAACTTTCTCCCTTCGTTGATGCTTTTGAAGTGATGTTTCAGTGATTTTTCGAAACAATTACCAATATACATGTCGACGAATTAAATACTCATACCTGTTGGCTATAAACTTTTGATGGAACAAAGATTTTGTTAAAATTTATGTCCAGCGCACCACGTTACAGTATGCTGAAGCTATATCAGGTATACAGTTGTTTCAATTAAGGTTGACTTCTGACGATAAGTAAAACGCAAATACGCAAAGCGAGATATCGAACCCAAAGTGTTTGTGGAGCTCAGTCTTATTCTGTTTTATAGTTATACAACTTATGTTGTCAAATTTAGGAAGAGAACGATGTTTGAGAGTACCTTGATTGTTTCTACAACTTATTTGATCAAACGTATCATTATTGTAATAACTGATAGGAAACTGAAGCTCACAAAATTCGAGGTCAACGTCTTTTGAAATAGTTATATTATATAACTTTAAGATTCGAAACGGAGTGCTGACGTGTCTTTAAGTCAAGAAGTTGTGACAATGAACAAATGCCATCCAAAGCGTCGATATTGTAGTGGTATTCACTGAATGCGATTCCTCTTAAGAACTGACACTTTGCTTACGTATTGAAAGGATGAAAAATAGGTTGTATAATCAGTTCTGCATTTAGATCATGATTTTTCTTGTTATTAAAAACAATTTTAGGCCATTTTACATAAAAGACAAAATATTTTAGAAAATACTCGAAAATCTTAGCATTAAGAACGGTGTTTTGTTGCAATAAAAATTAAGATACGTTCATTAGTTCTACGCATTGAAGATGTCTTTTCTGATTGCTGTTACAAAGATATCCGAAGGATCCAGAGAATCACAGAACAACAGAATGAAACGGCACAATTACAAACAAAACATCAACAACATAACTTAGTAACTTCTATTTGTAAAAGCTCATAACGAAAACGTTATCCTTTTCCCTCGAATCAGTTAGCACGTTAAACTACTTGTAAAGAGGAACATGCGTCACAACTACAGGAAGTAAACATTAAACAATAAATGCAAAGGATTAGTGCATTAGATTATATAATGTCGCGGGCTTCTTTGAAATATTGACTTCTGTTAATATTGGCTTGACGTATCTTGACATTCAGAAAATTTAAATTTAGACTAGTAACAAAAAGCGTTCGAAAGTAAATTCTTGTATCGTAAGACGCAAAAAGGCTGGTTAATAATATTTTGTTTCCTGTTTAAAAATATGTGACCTTCGAAAAGCTTTATTAATAGCTAATAGAAGTTGTGAGGATGTACGAAACCCACAGATTTTTTTATGGAAGAAATGTAAACAATTCAGATGAAAATATTTGAACAACACACTTGTTCGTCGACTCCACATTTGATCTTGTACGTTCTTGTTTCTCTCCTCAGACAAATAAAACAATAATTCACGATTCAACTCATTTAAATAAAAGACTAAGATGTATAGTTATCAAATTGGAGTTTTTTAAAAAAATGTTTCTTGATGTATTATAACAATTTATAATGCTTGTTATATACTAAGCTAAATACTATTTGTATTACTTGAAGGCAAGAAACTGAATATGCTTTGTTTCTATAAATTTTCTCATAGTCGATCACTGGGCCGTGCGTTAAGCGTAATTGAAGTTCACTTATATATTGCTGTCAACCACGGTTTTGCAGGAGCAACACCATCTTTTTCAAACGTTTTCCTCACGACAAAACTTTATTGTCTTGATAAATATTTTACTAGCTATAGTACCGGAGAAAGTTGATGTACCATTGTATGTTTTGTTCAAGTTCAACTCAAGATACTCCGCGAAACTACAGTTCACATTTTTTAGTCAAATATATAAAAAGAATAATGCTATTGGTATTTTTAATTTTCAAAAGTTAGTTATATAGCTTTGCTATTTCAAGAGTTAAATATTTTAAGATGTTCGGTGTTATGTCAGAATTGTCTATGGTAAAAATGTAAGGATCGGCACCGGTATCTCGTCATTACCCATTCTCGAGACCAAAATATTGGGAAAATAGCAAACCACATATCACTTCATATACTCAAGCACAATACTTGAATAAAACGTTTTTATACAGTAGGTTTACGCTTTTCCACTGACAAGGGAAATTTATTAAACCTCACGTGGACAACAGGTGATCATGAAGTGCGAGGTGTTATGACAAGTATGCAATTCGTTGCCAAGGTAGTCATATTTTTCTATGTATAATTTTATTATTAAATCCCGGTCAATTCTCTCAGTACTTGTCAAGGCCGAAACTGATCACGGACAATTATTGCTATACCAAATGTATAGTCTAATTTGGTCATAAATGTACAAAGTATAGGAACATTCATGGTGACGGAATAAACTTTTAAGAATATTGACTTTGAGCTAACTAAAAAATTAATCAACTGAAACTAGAATCCGATTAAGCTATATTTATTCCTGTTGTCAAGGATGGATATGGTTGAAATATTTATCTTAGCATTGCCACAAAACTGGTTTTTTTTTCACAAAAATGCAACTAACAGAGGTTTCTCTGTGATAGTGAGGGAGTAAGGTGCGCAATGATCACCCTTGCGAATGTATGCTCTTGAATCGTGAAAGTTGGGATTTCGATAATCAGATTTTGGCATTCATCAAAGCAACTGGTGTTTTCAACTTAAACAAAAGGACGAGAAACTATGGAGCCTTAGCAGTCTTAGAGCGTAGGTTTGTGGCTACTCATTTGACAACGTTCCCCGAAACGGCTGCATCTATTTGCCGTTGGAAAGAGAAAACGATCCAGGCGTTTTCAATTATATTTTCTGCTTTATAAGTTTGTAGAAATTAAAAGCCCTGTTGCATTTTGCAATTTCTTTTTTACAACTAATTTCGCTAAGGTATATGGTGATTAAAATTATGCCAGTGCGCCAAAATATGTATGGTTAGTTACCCTGTGTCATAACACCAGTAAGTATCGGGAGTAACTCTTCTTATAAATAAGGCAAATCTACAAAAAGC
This sequence comes from Epizoanthus illoricatus, assembly GCA_026546655.1. Classification (NCBI taxonomy): domain Eukaryota; kingdom Metazoa; phylum Cnidaria; class Anthozoa; order Zoantharia; family Epizoanthidae; genus Epizoanthus; species Epizoanthus illoricatus. Next base: position 3,190 of record JANVCK010288047.1, read on the forward strand.
TTCCTTGCTGCATTTATTGAGCTATCTGTCACAACTCGCCCCTCACGGTTAAACAGTTTTTGTTCGGATTAACAAAAAAAAACATCAAAACATTTTAAAGCGCTCCGAGTTCAAGGTTAGCTGTCAATTTTTGTTGAAAAGGCATTTAATAAAATATGTCATCATCAGTGTGACTGCCAAAGCCGGGCAAGTTAAGCTACGAAATCAACTTACTCGAAGATATTTAGCACTAAAACTGTAAAACATGAATAACACCTACAGGCTACAGTATCTAGAGCTATAAAACTACAAAATTACTGATGAATATCTAATGGATTTTGTTTATAATTTACTGGATCAAAATTTGGAATATTTTTGGTTGATCAAAATAGTCTCTTGCATTGAAAGAGGTCATCGTATTGTGCCGATCTAGTAAGCTAAGGGTATCATATAAAGTGCGTTCTGAAAAGAGGAATTGTTGCACATAAAAAGTGATGTAGATTGATATAAATTTAAGATGAATTTCTAGCAAAGTAATTAAAGTAATATGCTGTACCTGTAAATATTTTTCTTCCAAGTCCATTAATTTGTTATTTATTAATGAACTTACTCAAAAATGCGCAAACAAGCATATTAACAATACTTTCGTCAGTTTGACGACTACGTGGCTCTTCTTGGCCGAGGTTTAAATTATAAACGTTTTGAAATTCATCTCTTTCCTCGAGAAAAGTGAATAAAACCAACAAATTCTACTCTTCAAGAGATGTAAAATGAATGGTCATGTTATGGGTTTGTGTCAACTGGTTCAACTCTCTAGTTGTAAGAAATGAGTAACACCAAACACTTCTACTCTTCAAGAGATGCAAAATGAATGGTCATGTTATGAGTTTTTGTTAAAATCTGCTCTAAATATAGGATATTTTTTGTTTTGATAAGTTTCTAAAAATTATTATGTTTTACGCGATACTTTATTTACCTGGCATGATTTGAAATATTTATGTCATAGTCATTCGCATCATTTTCTCAGTGAACCTTTGAGGAAAATTCGATTAGAAACAGCAAGTTTTCGTACTTTTAAGTGCAGAAAAATCTTAGCTGATATTCGTATGTGCATTCAGGAAACTTGTTCAGTGATATATCGACCATGATCAATTTCGCTCTTCTCACAACGCACCTCTTAGCGTTTCACTTAAAATTGCAAGGAGAAGTTAGCTATTGATAATATCAGCAGCAGAAAATACTAATGATAAGAATGTAAATAAATCTATTATTTATGGATACGGCACTACGGCGATTTACGGGAAAATGCTATCTACCCTCTTGTGATTTCACCTCTTATTCCTAAAGAGAAAACTGGTTTATCAGGTTTCGTATGGCATGCAGCAGGCGTCTTTTACAAACGAAGACAAAATCTAGCTAAACAGGACTTAAGTTGTTGATATCTATCGCATTTGAGAGTTTGTTCATCTGCGAAAACGCTTAGATTACTTAGATATAGAGTACAGCAAGTTTTAAGAACATAATTCCCACTGAAAACTAGTTTTATATGTCCATACTAGCACTCAGCGTAATTACTGGGAGTGTGAATAAAGAAATATTGTTTCAGTCCTGATCATTAACGTCAACATTCGGGGAATAAAGAACATTTAAAAAACTCGAGTCATTGTTGAGATAATTTCCCTTTCTAAAGATGTAGGTTTGAATAAGTTGTCATTTTCAATACTGATAAAACTAATGAAAAGCAATGTTGGCATAGATATATCTGTGTGATGTTTGATTTTCAGAATTAACAGCTTTGCATTGATGAACTTTTAGTTTAAGTTCAATTATAAATGATTTATTAATTTGAATTTAGTTTTCACAATTACACCTTACTGATTTAGAGTTTGGAACTCCAGGTGAAGTCGCGCTGTACAAAGGCCGCAGAAGCGCTGGCATGGTCCATTTCGTTTTTAACTACGATTTGCATGAAATTAATTCTTAGAGGCTCCTAATGCAGAAATCAAAACTATCTGTTAAAAAATTCAGTGGAGTGAAGAAAAACTATACACGAATACACTTCTCGGTTGTAATGATGTACAATTCGTATGATTCTAAATAGCTTCCACTCTTAAATAAAAACTGCGTCATTGCTCATGGCGTTTCTAGCTGTCCAAGTTGGTGGTTGTTTTCATGGTTTGAGCCCACTGAACCATACAGATACAATACGTTTACCGCTCAAATCCAGCATATGAGCGATTCTTGAACAATAATTCTTGCTAAATCTTTCCTTAATCTATCGAAAGCCACCTCTTTGATTCATAGTCTCGAAATAGAAACATTGATTACTAAAGCCAGTGATTTTGAAGCTCTGTATAATTCCTCGCTCTAGGCAAAGCGGTATTATTTTAGTTACAACCCGGAATATTTTTTTCGCTTGCGCGGTTTCATTGGACACTCCTAGCAAACTCAACATGTTTTTGCTTGTTGATTAGAGCTCAACACAGGAAGATTATTTCGTAATACAGAGGTTTTTTTCAAATTTCTGCACTAAAACATCTGCTGTTTAGTTATTCTTGTTACTGGAAATGAACAATAAAAGTGTACAGAGAAAAAAAAGTAGTTTTCTTGTATCTACCTTCCTTATCTGGCTCGCTTTCTTGCGGGGTTTCTTCGACTGGCTTGGCAGGTTCCTCTTTCAACTCTTCCTTAGGAACCGGGTCTTCCTCAGGTGCCGATGCCTCTTCTAAAGAGCAATAATTGTACATTTATTTACCTAAATTGACCAGTTGAAGTTCAATAAAGACATGAAGTACACGGCTAGTACAAAATACGGAGAATTTCAAGCGCTGAACACGTGTCCTACCTTTGGTTTCTGGGGCCTCTTCGAGTTTCTCTTCAGCAGGCTTGTCTTCCAAACTTTCGAGCTTCTCGAACGGGTCGTCTGCTTTCTCCTCCACCAGTTTCTTCAACGGCAACCCATGAGTTAGCACCAAGGCTACTAGGAGACAACCAAGACTGTAGCGAAACATTCTGACCGTGTGGTTCCTTGTCGATATGTCGCGTGAACTAAGAGAAAGCTATTATGCTCTTCAGTATAACACAGCTCAACTCGAATGCGGAACTTTTCCAAGTCGACGTGTCTCAAGTTTAATTCGGTCACCAAATGACCAAACAAGCATAATATTCATAACAATAGTTTCGAAAGGTCTTTGAAATATGTTGTGATATTATGCATAAATATAAAGGAATTGCTCGAATTAGTGACAGCTGCGTCAATATGATTAGGTCACGATCCGGCGCGCTTATGTTATGATACTCAAACACAGCCTATGAGAGCCTTGCTACAATCAACGCCAGCCTATCCGATCAGATTTAATATTAAAGTCTTCCCGCCTGTAGCAATATCACAGCTATTATTCCTAAGATAGTATATTGTGTGAGCTGTATTTGAACAAGAGATACTCTTGCATAGAAAAGTATAACCCTCCAAAATTCGGTCACATATTTAAGTTGTGTTTTCTTGCTGATCATTTTGGCCCGTGTAGTGAGGAAATGGCTTGGAGTTAGAGAGCAACAAGAATTTTCGTGATGACTTGGTCATTTGCATGCACTATGCCCGCCCTCTCTCGGGTTGCTTCAGTGAGCCCCTCAAATTATGAAGATTCTTTATCTTCAGCCACTCTACCTGATCAACTACCTGAACAACACCCAAGTCTGTGTTTCAACTCATCATATAACTTTAATACATCGGATTCTACTCAGGTTTAATAATAATTTTTTGATATTTTGTTGGGTATTAGAAGTCCATCTGAGCCACGTGCTATTTCACTCCCAACACCTATGTGTCATTCCAAATTATAAAAGGAGCCACAGGACCATAGTAATTTGTGTGAGCGCAGTTGGCTCAGTCGGTTAGATGAGGGCGCTAGCTAGATCTCTGACTCCCAAACAGAAGGTATCGGGTTCGATCCCCGGCTTTGCCGAAGGTTGACTGATTCGTGCGAACTTCCTTCGCCACACCGTCCATGGACAGGGACGTTAAGCCATTGGTTTAGTCTCTCGACATTATTTAAAGCGCATCGACACGTTACGTGGCATGCACTATGAGCTGCTATATAAGTACCTCATTAATATATTTAAATATTTATCTGAAACTCATTTCAAAAAATGTTTTGAAAGCCGTTGTTAATGAAGTTATTAATAAGAGTATGTGAATTGAAGGGAGTATAGTTACAGTGTTCTTTTTCAGTCCAGAATTGACCTATTATGCATACATGACCTAGAGCGAGATAGAGATAGAGATAGAGACAGAGGCAGAGGCAGAGGCAGAGGCAGAAACAGAGACATACAGACAGGCAGACAGACAAACAGAGACACAGGCAGACAGACAGACAGACAGACTAAACAGAGACACCGAGACAGACACTCAATCACATTCACAGCAAAACATTTAAAGGGACATTTATTTTATATTTCTTCATTTCAGCAAGTTGATAAAATTACAAAAACATCAAGTGAAATGAAATTGATATGGCAGTACATGGATGCTCTCTGTTGTATAGCTTGATAAGTTAGTATGTACGATCTCGCAGCCATTCGGCACAAACACCAGAGTTATGATACAGGGTACGGGTCTCAAGTGATCCTTTCCACTAGTGCCCGGGTTCCCCTCTAACGATTCCTGACGAGTCTCAGTACTAAACTCTGAAATCAGAACACGATTTTACAGAAAAATTATTACCAAACACTGATGAGCTCAATTCAGCTGTAAGAAATGAGTATCACCCAACACTTCTATTCTTCAAGAGATGTAAAATGAATGGTCATGTTATGGGTTTGTGTCAACTGGTTCAAAAGTTAGGCTGAGAGGGAATTTGCAACTCTTCATTTGTAATTTCACTTAAAATGAATGGTTATGTTATGGGTTTTTGTCAACTGGCAGAGGTTTATAGGACAGTTTGCGCTTTATCAGGTGCAAGAGTTAAAGTCGCGATAAAAACCCCTTTTGATCTATACTATTAGTTGTCACTCGAGTCTACAAGTGAAGTTCCTGTTAAAAATACAACAAAAATATTTAAAATCACCTATTGGTTCTTTCTGTTTAACATCGATTATTCTCTAGCAAAAGCTATATATTTGAAGGACTTATATACGTAAATCACCATAAATATTAAATTAAGAGGGATGCATTTTCAACTGGTAGATCCAAATTTAAAAGCTGGGTGTAGTGAACACAGAGTGAACCGGCCGCAAGTCGAATGCATAGCTTGGCATAGCACTATTTCCAGTCAAGCAAGGCTGCCCCCACATCCAGAACATTTTGAATATGTGGCGAAAGCCGAAAAGAGATCTACATGTTATTCCAGTTCAGTAATGAACGTATGACAATCTATAACTTAGGATTAGTTTTATCGCAATTTAGTAATGCCAGTAATTCGTTAATCCAAAAATCAGTTTTTACTGATTAAAAATATGATCTGCCTTACAAATGAAAAACACTGATATTTTCAAGTGTTTTATGAAATGCCGTGTTTCGTGGTCATTAGTGGTTTGTTCACTGGCATAACTTATGTATTGTTACCTTGATTTCTTTATCTCAGATCTCATATTGATCAGCATTTACAACCTATCGAGTTTTGTAGCATCATTGGGAATAACAACATCCATAAAGTTCTCGAATATTAAATAAAACAAAATTTAGTGCAGTGCATCCAATATATAAAATGTAGTGGGTAGCATATTCAGTCTGTGTAGCGATTGCTTGTGTGTAGCAAATGGAACTATTGCCTGAGCTATAGCTCTTAGAAACCAAATCCACCATCTCAGATATTTTAGAAATGAAACCAGAAACGACAGAATAACAATCATGTCTGCATGACAAGTAACATTTAACGATATTTGTAGGCAAGTAAGTTTCTATTCATTCTAGAGATAACATAACTTCACGTCCGATTCCTTAATCGATTTGCACCAACCACAACCACAGCCACAATATTGATCTCTCTTATTTTTAAACATTTATAATGTGCTTGATCAAGTTCGGACTGGCTTTTGTTATGACATGGCTTTATAAAACTAAAGGTATTCATGCTTCACAGTGGAGGGGTGAAGGAAAAAAGAGGAATAAACGGATTCCTGCTCCCAGCTGGGGAAGGAAAACGGATGTAAAACAACCGGCTGCGCGAGAGGTTGCGGAACTTGTGTAACATTGTTGTAACTGACAGGCAGTAGAGGAATTAGCTATTTTTACTTTTCTATTCATGACATATCTACAACGTTATTAAGCTACGTTATCAGTCTTTTGTGTAGCCTGAAGGAATGTAGATTGAAATTTTCAAACAACCATGCAGTAATTACAACAAACTGACTAAGAAGTAAGCCGGTGTAAACAAAAGCTATTCGTGTTAGCTCTTAGCAGAGTACTTCGTCTCTACCCTATAGACGTCACATATCGTACAGGTACAGACTGCTTAATTTTGGGCCAACAGCAACAGTGCTGTCAGCTTGATAATGTAATAGACCATGAAAATCGGGGTTAGTGAAACCCGTGTGCATCAGCAACTAAACTCCAAAGCAAGCAGAACAGTTTTGTGAAGGCACTTATCTTGTCTCGTGCCACTGGTCTGCAGTAAAACCCTTCACATTTACAATGCGTACTTAAAATTGCACTATAGTTCAGTGTTGTTTTGTTGTAGTATGTTCAGTTCAGCAGATCGGATCTTGAACTATGTTAATTTGCTTATATATAGTGATGACGTCAGTCACATCTTCAGTATTGCCTTTACTAGAAATTTAACATAAACTGAGCCAAACACTGATTCAGTCAAATTAACAGCTCGCAGTTTTAATTTTCTTTGTTTGCAAAACGTTATATTCAAGGCATTATTTAGCAATCAAATAGCGCAATGAAAATGTATTATTCAACTTACGGTATAAAATATACTGCAGAAACTGATGAAATAGTGGCAGGAGTATATACTTCGAATCACGTTCAATTAGTGGAATTAAACTTTAGCAATGGCTGACCAACTGACAGATTTTCTAGTTTTATTTTACTTTTTGTACTTAATGCTCGTAAGACGCAGAAATATCAGCCCTCATGGTATTGTACAGCTTCAGGTATGCAATATTAAATAATCACTTATTTGTTGTGAGTTGGCAGGTATGACGTAGTTCTCGCGACCAGATCAGCCTACAACTGCATTTGTTCAGAAAGAAAGACAAAATTTGTTGACTTAAGTTACCAAGTTTCAAAATGGATAGCTAGACGTAGACATAAGGGTTTTATTAGATTGATAGTCAGCATGAGACGTCGACATTGTGAAACTTTGCTCGACAATGCTCTTAAAATGCAGAACTGAAATGCTATTATGCCGAGAGTCTATATTTCAAAATTTTCTTAGGGGTCATTGTCGCTTGTTTTTTCCTCGTCTAAATTATTGATCTGACGAAAGCTCAGCTTTTAAGCCGCCCTGGTTAACCATAACCCCTATTCAATCTCACGCTGCATGGGAGCAATAAGTATTTAATGACTCCTCCGGCAGATCGGATGAGCATCGTTTAATAGCCGGTGCATGTATTTGACAACTGAAGGAAAATCCAAAAGGAGGCTTAAAAAGCTGAAAGGTTCGTCCTCTGAGCGATCAGCAAAAGAACGGGCTTTCAGTGATTTCCAGGCTACAAATTCAATGCAGGAAAACGAATTCAACTCCGAGTTTACAAGCAGGAATGAAAAACGAGTAGTTGATAATCTGGCTTGCCGTAGCCATTTATCCTGTAATGACTTGAAATCAGTGTCTGAATATTACAAAAATATCCAAGTTAAGTCAGTTTACATGCACGCAGAATTGGACACGTATGCTTGAGGCTGCTAAGCAAAAATATTGCTTGAGGCTGCTAAGCAAAAACATTGCTTGATAACGGCCTGTCACGTGGTGCGGGTGTTTCCTTTACAGACTCAAACGAGCTGGGCGGGTTCAGGAGGCCAATCTTGAAGGACTAAAAACATTCTTTTGGGATTAACCGCACAACCAAAATTTGCATGTACCCGGACAGTCGAACGTGTGTTCTAGAATCTTCATGCATGTGCTTCAATCTGAGAAGGCAATATATAGCAAAATACTGATATAACTCTGGTATACTAGTTTCCAAAATGCTAGGTTTTTTACGTCGGCGAGTATAGGCCAAATAATGGGATTGATCAAATAAAGTTGATATGTTCTGCTTTTCGCCACGAAGGGAAAGATTTGAGCGGACGTTTCGAGTGTTAGCCTTTCGTCAGAGCAAAACATATACGTGCAATTAATAACTTTTATTACCCTTGCAACCATGCAATCGGATCAATCCCTGAGAGATATTAAGAGTAGTTCGTGCCGTACCTCACGGAACACAGAAATCTTGGCTTTGGGATTTAAGATCGCCAGTGAATCGTGGAGAATAATAGGGAATGATGGAGAATGATAGAGAATGGCGGAGAATGATAAGTTATTAAGTATCGATAGAGGATAATATGAACGGGTCCAGAATGACAGGGAATGGTGGACAATGATAGGAATGGTGAAGAATTATAGGAAATGATGGGGAGAATGGTGGAGAATGACAAAGGATGATATGGAGAATGATAGGAAATAATGGAGAATGATAGCGGATGATGGACAATGATTGTTATAGACTCCTACGCAGGAAATCTGGAACAGGGAATGATAACGAATGGTGGAGAATGATAGGGAATGATGGAGATGAATAGAGAATGGTGGAGAATGATAGGGAATGGTGGAGAATGATAGGGAATGATGAAGAATGAAAGGGAATGATGGAGAATGATAGGGAATGATGGAGAATGATAGGGAATTATGAAGAATGAAAGGGAATGATGGAGAATGATAGGGCATGGTGGAGATGAATAGAGAATGGTGGAGAATGGTGGAGAATGATAGAGGATAATAGGGAATGATAGGGAATGGTGGAGAATGATAGGAAATAATGGAGAATGATAGAGAATGATAGAGAATGGCGAAGAATGATAGGGAATGATAGGAAATGATGGGGAATGATAGGGAATGATAGAGAATAATGGAGATGAATGGAGAAAGGTGGAGAGTGATGGAGAATGATTGGGAATGATTGAGATGAATAGAGAAGGGTGGACAATGATGGAGAATGATAGAGAATAATGGAGAATGGCGGAGAATGATAGGGAATGATAGGGAATGATGGAGAATGAAAGGGAATGATGGAGAATGATAGGGAATGATTGAGATGAATAGAGAAGGGTGGAGAATGGTGGAGAATGATAGAGAATAATGGAGAATGACGGAGAATGATAGGGAATAATGGAGAATGGTGGAAAATGGTAGGGAATGATGGAGAATGATAGAGAATGGTGGAACTTGTGCTTGAACATAAGATCACCTAACTTGGTGAACTTGTGTTCAAGCACCGAAACAACTTGCTGCCGAATATCTTTGATCATTATTTTTTTTAACATTAGCAAAGTACATCAATATAACACTCGTTCTAGCGCCAATCAAAATATGTATCTTCCGAGACCTAGATCAAATTATGGGAAATTTAATTCCAATGTTGCAGCTACCAAAGCATGGAATGATATGCCTTTGACTATCAAAAACGCCCCTTCACTCACACTGTTTTATAAAAAGAATTCAGAAATCACCTTGCTACTACAGATGATTCTTGATTTACACACACGCACACACTCACATAAACGCAAATATTAACTTGTAATAGGTTTCTTCTTGTTATTACTTTTTGTCTGTTTGATTGTTTGTTTTGTTCAATTAGTTTTTATGCTATCTATAGAGAGGATTGCTGTATAATCTACCTTTAATTTCTATCAAGTTATTTCAACATGCATATCACACTTACTTTCCTTCGTTTAGTATATGTCAATTTTTGTATATAATTTATGTGGAAATAAAAAATCTAAAATCTGAATCTGGAAAATGACTGGGGATAGTGCAGAATGATAGGAAATGACAGGGGATGGTGCAGAATGATAGGGAATGATGGAGAATAGTGCAGAATGGTGCAGAATGATAGGGAATGATGGAGAATGGTGGAGAATGATAGGAAATGATGGGGGATAATGGTGGAGAATGATAAAGAATGATATGGAGAATGATAGGAAATTATGGAGAATGATAGCGAAAATGATGGAGGATAATGAGTATAGTTTCGGGGGAAATCCTTCAACCTAGGGAGCTCCAATTCCCTCTGGCTGCAGGTGTGTACTTCAGTTCTCTCTCTTAGTTTTCGTCTCACTGCCCGTCATTCTCCATGTCATATCCTTTTTTCAGTTAACCGTTTATACTCTTGTTCCTTGTCTTGTTCTCATCTTAATGCCCAAGGTCATCCCGATAAATCCGTGGATGTTTCGTACATTGAATTTTTCAAAAAAATAGAAAAAACGATATTTAAAGATCAATTTTCAATTTTCAATGTTCATATTCTTAAAATACTAAATAAGATTTTAATTTTGTTTTACTATGGAAAGCAAATTTGCTAAGTATTTTGAACTCTTGACTCTGAGATTAGTTCAGAAATCGAAACACAAATACAAGTCGCCGTTTTCTGAACTTTTGTCCTTAGTATACAAAAATCCAAATTGAACCAGGATGTACTCCTGATTAACCCGTGGCCATTTCCGGCAATTCCGTTTTCAAATTCTTCTGCAAATAAAAAGTGTGAAAATAGCCCCTAGTTTCCTATTTACGTATTTTCTCGAAATATGTACATAGCAAATATGTCCCTATTTTCAGTTTTGCAATTTTCTGTGGAAAATAATAAAGTTGTCACTAATCTATAAAATATTTCTTTGGGAGAGAAAGGTCGAAGTCATTTTTAATTTTTTTGTTTTGTTCGAGAAATATCTAAGGTTTGCCATTTACAATTTTGCATATTTTGTCTGAGAAATAAGAAAATTCAAGCTCGCATTTTGCTGTTTCAGTACAAAAAGTTACCAAACAAATGTAACTTTCATCAATGTTTTGCATCTTTCTAGCTATTAAACTAGGCGGTGAGCGTCCAACTCCTCTTTTCTCGCTAATAGCTGTCATACTCACTATAACATTGAATAGTTTAGGCGTAACACAAACAAACAGTACTAGTTGATTTTTGACACGAGCGTTTTGGCATTTTTCACCAAAATACATTGTTATGATTCCATATTTTCTTTATTTCAAAATAAAAAGACCATTTCACACAATTAATTTTCTTTCTTCTAAAAAATGGTGCACTGTTTTCCAAGTTTTGTTGTGAAACAGCAAAATATGAGCT
>JANVCK010288380.1:0-14442 GCA_026546655.1 Epizoanthus illoricatus
AGGAAACAAATTTAGATATAGCAATAAGGTTATCAAGAAACTGTCTAAATCAAAATAAAACTATTGTACTACTCTAAAATAAAATAATATAAATAAAGTGCATGAAAACAAACAGTACATAGGAAATAGTAATCGTGCTTCTTTTCTCTCCTTTAAACTTTACAAATACAACACTGGAATCCTCAGTATTCTAAACAAACAATATATACATTTTTCTTTTTTATATTTTAACTAAAATAATTTCAAAAAATATAGATACAACACGGCAAATTATACTGCAAAGTACCAATTCCAGTTAAGACAGCAATGTTATGTCCATGATACAAAACATATATAATTATATATCTGTAGCTCCCAGAAAGAAATTCACTTTTATATTTCTGGCTTCGAAAGTTTGATTTAATACATTAGTCATGCCTTTGTTCTCAGAATTCGGTTCAATTCTAAAATATCAGAACAACATGAATGCAAGTACTACACACGGCCAAACTCAATCAGTTTTAGTTGATCAATCCCATCATTTGGCCTACTCACCAAACTTGGAACTTATCTTTGAGGGAGCGAAACTGATGCAACTACATGTATTGAAAGTCACCGTTTGGGGTTCTTGACTAACTTAAACTGTCTTTGACTATTTGTAAAAACTAGTCTACTAGAGTTCAATTAGTGTAGTTTGTACTCATATTTCTAATTATACCTTCAAATAATTTGTGGCAGTACTGACGCTTTGAAATGAACTTTCCAAACAATTTGTTAAACACCAATAAACATGGTCTAACATAAGCCAGCATCCGATCTAAGTTTCTGCTTCAATACTATTCGAATGTCTTACTTATATAAAACTTATAAAGGACTTACCTGTCGCTTTGATTGAAGATACTAACGAATTAATAATCTAAGTTTCTCGAGTATTTTTCTTGGAACTTGTCTTTGAGGGAGTGGAACTGAAGCAACTATTGAAAGTCACCGTTTGGGGTTCTTACCAACTTAAACTGCCTTTGACTTAAAGACAAGTCTCTTTCCAGAATATTTTCTTGTTGCTCATCTAGGATGTGTGTTTTCACGGATTGACTTTAGTATCAAGAGACAAGTGTTTAAACCCTCTCAATTATCTAGTAACATTACCTGCTGGCCTGCTGGGCTTGAGCAGGATCAAGCTGGCTCAAAACTGGCCATAGTGTATTTGATCAAATTAGTTTGTTTGAGTTCGGATAGCTCATACTTCCAGTACTAATACGGAATCACAACAGCCTATCCATCAGTTCTTGACCCTATCTGAGCTACTGAATACAGCACGAGAAGGGCTTGCGGACAATGTGACAGAATTGTTCTCATCCAACATTTCACGGGAGAACTCAGGCGAAAAATCAAGTCTTTGACTTCAGTCTTCTTGGTACTTTGTTCATGCACATACTGGTGTGACTGTTGCGAACTCTGACTTCACTTATATACACTGGCAGAGCTTCCTACTGACAAAGAAAGGATTCACTCGGCTTCTGTACGTGGATGGGCAAAAGATGTGTTGCTCAGTTGTGCGAAGCCAATAATTGACCACATGTTTTGTAAATCAGTTGGATTTACAAGGACAACGTTTCCAGTCAGAGTTCAAGAAAAGGCATTACTGGTCTTGTGTGTACACATGTGTTTCAATGGTTTATCCAAAAAAACGGAATTCTCTCTCCCTGTAGGCAGCAGAATCGACCAGGTTTGTTTTTCTAAGCAGTATTCAGATAAAAATGATTCGCTCTCCGGCTGAGAATTAATGTGATTATTATGAAATCAACCAATATCTTTCTTACCTATATGAAACAAGGGTTTTGATCATAACGTTTTGAGAATCTCAATTGGATATACTCCTCTGATAACTGATCAAGGATTCGAGTGAAATTTTATTTGACTTTCTGTAACAATATTTTGAAGGCAGCATGTTGTTTTAAGTAAGACTGTGCAAATGTTCTTCTAGGTATTATGGAACTGTTGAACATACTTCGCTGTATTACAACGCTTTATTCAACAATGTCTTGAAACACTTTCTTTAATTTGCATTGTCTAGGCGATCGAACACTTTGCCACATCTCCAGCGCTACCTTGGCAAACCATTGTTAAACTACTTAGATTGTTTTTGTGTGTTTCAGGTTTACTAAGCTATTTATCTATGAAGTTTTGTGCTGAATATTCTTGACAATGCAGCGGAGTTTTACAGTATTTTTACTTCCCTTCAATCTTAACTTAAGATAATACCGCACTTACTAATGGTCGGTATGAGGCACACTTGAAAGAAAGCTTTTTACGATGTTTATTATGTCTTGCCGACTAAGACCTGTAACACACTTTTGTGAAGTGAAAAAGCTTACAATTAGCAAACTACGGTATACTTTCACAAGCAGGGCGGTATCCTTTAGAAGTGTCTCAGAAAGAAACTAGTTTGCCATGCAAACGTTGGAGTCAATAGCTTTGTTCCGTTTTGAATTCTTGTCACTTTCTTAACGTCACTAGCCCGTCACTTATAAAGACAGTTCCCTTAATCTGCGACTTTTGATCGCTTAGATTTGAAATGTTCTTGTGCTTACATCATTTCCACACGAATGACACGACACCCAGAATGAATTCACTGAAATATGATCCGAGATAATTAAAAAATCTTTGTTAACTTTTCACAAGATTAATAGCTAATTAAGAAGTGACTGGGTAGCCGACCATCATACATTTTATTCCTTGTTAGAAGATTATGCAACGAAAAGAATGAACCAGATTTCTCTCTTGCCATCTCAGGAAAATTCATCACTTAAATCGCTGGTCAAAATAATAAAAATAAAGTTATGGGACCACACAGAACAAAAGTAAACAAATTGTCTCTATGCTGGCATGCAAAGACGTTCAGTAAATACTGAATATGCAAATACTTCGGTGTCTTTCTAATACACGCCAACAATTCTGCAATGAGTTTGGGAATTTCCTTCTGTTTCTCTTCAATGAAGCTTAGAAATTAAATGAGAAAAGTTTTCAATGACTTAGTAAGAGCTTGCAGTTAATTTTGCATGTCTATATCACTAATGTTATTTCTTTGATTGTTTTCTGTAATGTAAAAGCTAATAAATTTACAGAAATGTTAATAAACAAAATGTAAAGGAAGGCGACAACGGCAAAAGTTATTAAACAGTCTTTGTAGACGACACAAAGCGGCAACGTAAGTTACTGTTGACATTTCCCAGTTCTTTATAATGAAATAATCGATACATGGGTTTTAATAAAGTTTTAACTTCTCCAAATTTTTGTTTTTGTGCACTATATCAACACTATGAAGTGTAATAAAAAAATAAAGTGATCACTTCAAAAGTCAAAGTGCGTGCTCCCGAAGACGAGTTTGCTATTTTTGAGTGTGAAAATGTTTGCTCTGAGTTTTATTTGTCCACGCAGTGAAATTCTCGATGTTTGAATACACTGGTGTTGATTTGGCAAAGCTTTCAAGATCAAAATGACAGCAGTCGAGTCTAATACTCCACCTAACTAACATTCCCTGCAAATCAAAACGGCGAAAGGGTAATTACGGCTCGATGGCTCTCTATCATTGAGAATTAGTCTGACAATGAAGTACTTGAATGAAATTTAATCAACAAACGCATGTCAATTTGTTTTGCTTGTTTGCGCCATGCATATTCAGCGTATTTACAAAACAGTAACGAATGAGATAAAAGTTAACTTGGCTGATAGGCACCTTAAATTACACTTTTAAATCAGTGCAGGTGGTTCTAACTGAATCGAAAACTACAGGTTAATTTTTGTTTTTGGTAGTTCTAGAGTTGTAAAAGTTGTTATAATCGTGAGTGCAGCGATTGTTACGCGTTCGAGTCTCTGAAGACCCCCTTCTGTGGCTATGAATATATCTGAATAAACTTTCACGGCGAGTAATTACTTAACGGCGAACAATGTTGAATACATGACGTCGGCTTTCCGCACCACAATTGTCGATTCGCCGAGTACTTTTCAAACTAAACAATTGAAAGCGTTAAAATGTAATTAATATAGATATGAGTTTATTTATACCGGTCCTCGAATGTGATTGGCTGCCACTCAAGAGAATCACAGAAGTACAGTTTGTAAAGCAAGCCATTGACGCATGCAATCATAAAGGAGTGGGACTCGTTGGTCGACACGACTCACAGTGGTCTTATTACATTTTGTTGATCAAGGCTTAACATACTTGAAACTGCACTGCTACCCACAGCAAGCATCACACAGATCTACTGACAGCTTCAGACAGACTTCACAAGTTTCAGAACAAATTTTCTATATTTTGCAGACATGGCCGATTCCCCAGTCAATTCACCGGGGCTTCCACCTCCAAGTGATTTGAACAACAATATGGAGGTCAAGTCGGAGCGGTCGGCCGACTCACCCGAAGGTAACTGATTCATTTTTCGCACAACTATTTTTCAAAGTTTCGAAATAAGATTATCGTTTAGGCTGCTCGATAACTAACTTCTAATTAGGCTAGGATTTCTCAAGGATTAAGTGTTAATCTGGACTGAAACAACAATATGTTTTCTAACTCTTTACAATTAGATGTGCTAAAACGTTACATTCAACACTCGTGTAATATCTAGCTGAGTTAGTCGTCCTTGAGGTGACCGGGCATCCCGTACCGCTTATCAATGGGACACGGTTACTTTCTAATCTTTGGATGTATTTGTTTGTATTTGCATCTACAGGGAGTCCAAACTCTGAGACGGAAGATGCTAAACAAAAACGAAAGCAAAGAAGACAGAGGACGCACTTTACTTCTTATCAGCTACAGGAACTTGAAGCAATGTTCTCACGGAATCGGTATCCCGATATGGCCATGAGAGAAGAAATAGCCATGTGGACCAACCTCACAGAAGCTCGAGTTAGGGTGAGTTGATTTACTGTAATGGATTTCTGCTGGGTTTTGCTTTGAATAATTGAAGGGTAATGAGTAGTAAGACAAGCAAGTAAAGTGCGCGAACGGATCGCCGCCTCATTTGTTGTCTCATTGAAGCATGTTGTGTCTTTATTGAGCGGCAATAACCTTTCTTTTATGCTATTAATTCATATATCTTCGATTTCCTTCCATATACTATGCTTGAAGAAAACCTGTCACAAGCTGTCTGTTTGAAATCTTGCACGTCTTGACAGCACTTATCATAGATTCTTAAATTATTAAGAACAACTCAAGAATAGTGGACACCTTGAAAACAACTGCTACCTGCTTTCCTCGAGAATTAGCCGTCTTGTGAAGCTACACAGAGTGTAACGAGTTTCATTGGACAAATAAATGGACAAATATTAAATTCAAATCATCTATCGTTCAGATTTCACCAAAGTGTTTGCTCTTTTTAATGCTTTCACCAAGCTGTACTTCCGTGCAATTATCTTGTTTACAACAGGACTCGATAAATCGATCCCGAACACCTGGTATAAATTGTAATGTTAAAAGTAACACTAAAAACAACCTGCATGCAAGTAAAAGAGACGAAATCAAGATACTTTACTAAAAAGAAATCTCTATTTGGAATCAAGTGTGACTTCTTAAGCTCCTTTGTTATTCGATTTCTTCGCGAATCGACGACCAGTATTATGCAACTCAAATTTGACACCTTTGCAAACACTACAAACCGACCGAACTGGTGGTGTAAAAGTGAAATCTGACAGGTGAAAAAAAGTTTACAATTTACAAAAATGCAAAGCTTTGCACAAGAAATTACGGAGATTCTCAGCCATATTAAACAAGCCGACCAAATAAAGATTGTCTTAGAATCTGACGCGTATTCACACTGAACTGTTAACGACTCAAGAGATAACTTTTTGAGATGGACTTCATAAACGGACTCAAACAATATTTACCAATATTTTTTTTACAAACTCGTTTTCATGAAAAAAGAAACGAACGAAAACTAAATAATTCCGGATATAGTTTGAACGTATCTTCAAAACCTTTTCACATAAAAGCGTTCTTTTCAGAACAAGGGATAATCTAAATTCAGACCGCTTGCTTGAATAGTCATGTAACTAAACGCTGAACATGTAGCATCATTCGGCCTGCTTCTCCAACTAATACGAGCTCGAAGTGATAGCTGTTTAACAAGTTATTAAACAAGAAGTAATTGTTAAGCTAACTTTTCTAAATCGGTTTTGATTCTTTGGATCTTAGCTAATAATGCCGAGGTGACAAAATGTAAGAAGGGTCTCTGATTTCTTCTGCTGTAGGTGTGGTTCAAAAATAGACGAGCCAAGTGGAGGAAGAAAGAGAAAAACAGCCCTTGTACTACAGGACTTGGACAGGAAAAGGCAAATCCAATGATTCCCAGCATGAACGGCTTCTTTGAGAGTAATACTCCCATGCGTTACGAAACGGGTGAAAGCCCAACTGCTGTCTACTCGAATTATGGATCCAACTACTGGAATAAAAGTGGATCAACTTTAACCTATAATTCTGGCAGCAACTTAGGGTACAACTCCTATGCTCAAATACCGCCTCCATGCCCCGTACCACCGACGATAACAGCTTCTCTAAGCCCCCATGCACAGAGTATGTGCTTTTCAACACCAACCACTGAGAGTGCGGGCTACCCTAGCGCGGCTAGTGTTCCAAGCATCCCGTCATACCCATATCCACAAAGCTACGGCTATCAAGAACAGAACACAGGCCTGGCAACCATGTACTTGAAAGGACCTGTGAAATCTTCTAGTATCAATCACCACTCTAACTTCTCACAAGCTAATCCGTACACTTCGTATCCTTACGGGATGACTGAAATCCCTATCTAGGATGAAGGGACGTTTTGAACAGACAGTATTATTTTACCGTTAAAATATAACTTACAAATGCTGCACAAAGACTGCGGAAAACCTGTGAGGTTTGAATTTGTAAGAATCGGTTTCGTTTCTTTGCGATTCGAGGTTTAAAACCTTCCGTGATGACACAGCCAAAAAATGACGAGGCACGTTGTTGATTATAATATAGATTGAATTCATTGGCAGTCTGTCTGTCCTTTTGTTTTGCTATATGAATGTAGAGTTTAGGTGAAATTTTACAAGTAGATTTATTGTACAAAGACTGAAGTATTAAGACTGTGCTTGCAAATGTAGAGATTTCTTGAAAGCGTATTTCTTTTAAAGTTAGTATTAACGTGTTATAATAGAAAATACCAAAAAATTTTGCTTGACATAAATGTATAGAAACAAACAACAGACTCCACGTACTGATTAATGAAGTTCCCTCATATTTATTCAAATTGTACGTATTGTAGTCAGATGAATTTTGGAATAATCACAGCAACAAATTCTACGAGGTTTTGTCTATTTTCAGAGGTTAATTCGGTTAAATCTTCCACCTTATTTAGCTAAGAAGGTTTTTATAGTCAACGTAAGTGTGTGCTAATAATGGTTTTGTCTGCAAGTCGTGTATTTCTCGCAGCTTAATCCTGGCAAACATTGGGAAAGTTATTAAAGTAATATCGTTTCATTCTCTCGAGGTGCAATGAAGTGTTGAGAAGCCAAAGACACAACTGTGTACACACAAGACAAGTTGTGATCCTAAGATCCTTGTGAATCATCAAGGGAGATAGACAGTGTTTCTTTTACATCCTTGATAAATGTTTAAAAGAATGCATAAAATCTGGGATTAAGGAGTTGGGATTTTAACTAGTGGTACTGAAAGGGACTTCAGGAGGTTGAACTGAACAGAAATGTATTCCGAAGTCTGTCCTTAATAAATGATTTGTTTTGTTCTGAAGTCTTTTGTGTACCATATATATATGTTATTTCTTTCATTTTGGAGCTGTGTGACAAACAATAGAATTTTTTGATGCTCACAACCAAATCTCGGTGTTCTTAAAGTCCAACAAAGTACTCAAACAACGACAAAGTAATAGTGTTACCAGAGTGCTCGTTGTGTTTCAGTGTACATGCAGTCTCTGAGCGATTTCATATGATCTACATTAACGAAACAGTAAACGCCTTTTATGGCGTTCACAGAACTTAGCAACAGAGTGCGCTCCATTGTCTCATCGGTCTGCTGAAGGACAACAGTGCATTGTTTATTCGTGCCAAAAAGGCTTTCGCAATTTTCTCTCCATTAATAGTTTTATTTATTAGTGAAACTATTAAAGGATGGAAAAGAACTCGACAGTGGCTTCACAAAAAACACTGCGTTAGATTGGAGAGGAATGCGGTGGTCGTCAAAGTCCGAAGCAACTAATTTCTCTAAACACTCCGATTTCCAATCCCCTCATTTTCTTTACCTGAGTATTCTCTCAGCACCCGAGCGAGGAAACTGCATGATCTTTATGTGTTTCATATGCAAAATTCACGGCTGCTAGAACAGGTTTCGTGTCTCTGCGCTGTCGGAGTTCAGAAACCTTTTATTTATTTATCCCCATGGGACTAATAATCAGAAATAATTGTCCAAAAGGTTTGTTCACGTTTGGAAACCTCATTACTAGTTAGTTCCATCAGCAATCATAACGCAGACTTTCAAACCAAAATCATGGTAACCTTTTCCAAAAGTTAGAATTTAGTTTGAGCAAAGATAACACAGTGATGCCAAACTGTTCGGGATATACATATAGAATTGAGTAGATGTGGTAAATGTGGTTTGGGATATACAATGATTGAATGTAAATTGGACTTTGCATGCAGACAGCGATTTCGTCAGTTTCACTTCCACAAAGTTTGGCTGTGCATGAAGACACAAATAGAGATAATTTAAGTCATTTCTACTAAACATACAGCTTATTGGCAACTTGCTGCACGCTTTAAGCTACGTGACTACAGATTACTATCTTGAGAAAGTATTTCAAAACAAAGTGAAAATTTTTCAGTTATTATAAATATTAGCCGCTAATAGTTTGTATTTTGAAGTATATCTGCATGCAATAAATATTGAAGATTTCGTAATAGTTTTTACAATTTATTTGTTTTGCATTCTTTTGTTTTCACTGCTCCACTTATAAAATATGTTTATTTGAAAGTTTTTTCAGTTGGGGTTTGGTCTTTAAGATCCTTTTATTGCACCCCATTCCATCTACCATGTCATTTTGCAATTAACTAGTTTGTTTGGACTCCATTTATCAGGCAGAGAAGTACCAATTTGGTGCAGAACTAAAAGGCTGTCGGACGTATTAAAGACAATTATGTAAAAATGAAACAAACATTTCTATAGTGTGAATTTCTTCCGATAGATTATAGTGTTCGAAATCAAATGGAAATTGAAGTTCTGTGTGTGCCATAACTAGAATAAATGTGTACAAATCTTCATGGAATTACTTTCATGTTTCCATCACAACATCAACACTTTCCATTCCATTAATTCGCTTCTGGTTACCAATGGCAGATCGTTTGTAAAAAGTCTCTAAATTACAACATGCCAAAATCACTCAAGTGGCAATTCTGTTTATTACTACAAGAGGAGTAACCTCAACAATAACAAAGGAAAAGTCCTTGAAATGAAAGTATAAACAAAACAAATCTGACGCCCAGCACGTTTCTGTCTAAAGATGAAGAATAGAAGAGAAAACATGAGTCTTGTAAACACGACATATGCCACTAGATTGTAAGCTTTTATCCCAACATTAAAGTGCCAAAAACACTCGAGTTTTAGTTTGCGTGTTAGGCTCGGTGAATTTATAACCGATATTAAAACAAGCGGCTAAAAGGCTTTCGATCCTATTCTTTTATTAACGACAAGCTCAGCGCAAATCACGGTCAAATAATTTGCTGTGCTCACGCCTGTTTGGCTTGGCATATATGAACACGTCGACATATTTAAACGTTACGACAGACGTTAAGATTCTTAAACCTTCAGTTGCTGAATCTTTCTTTCCCTAATTAACTAAACTTAATGATCGAGCCAGTACTAATCCCAAATATGTTCGATGCAAATCAATGCAGTGTGTACATCGAAATGTAGTTGTAGGGAAACATGATAGAGAAATGCTCTCGCTCTTCATGATTTCAGTGGATCATCAAGAATATTTGAACTTTTTGGTATGTTCTGCTTGTCTTTATGACCGTATATTGATTCTAAAATAATTTTCTGAGGGGTTGTTAAATTCCATATTAAACTTTGCCGCCTTGATAAGTATCCTTTTATTTGCTCAGTTCTGTAGTTTCGGCTTGGGAAGGGAACATTTGACACAAGAGGACGATACGCCACTGATGATAATCGAAAGTAGTGCAAAACAGAAAATATATACTTGTTGACCTGCTTAAAATAATTACCTGTAGGTAAAAGTTTGAAATGAAAATATATAGTTTAAGAAAATATTTTGATATTTAAGTTATTAAGAACATATAGAAGCTGGATTATAGACTTATCCTTATTAACACAAGTGAACTCAACTCGGTACGTAAATATTTCGTCTGCTGTTCGGTATCCGCCCATTAGATATGTTATGGGATTTTTTACCAAAGCAGGAACTAAACAAATTCTAATGCTTTGCAACGAAAATGGCATTGAATATTAAAAATTGAAACCATTTCTGTTATTTTAATTGAAACTGCTAGCATCCCTTCTCAATATCACTTTTTATTAACTAAAATAAAATTTGCTAAACAGACGTTATTTATTGTTCATTGTTGGCAGTATTTGATATTTGTAAGCTTTACTTAACTTCTGACAAATTTTATTTGGTGTTATTGAAAAATAAAACCGATAGTGATCCAGAAGAAATCAAACTGATAAGGAAAAACATGTGGGCAGAATATATAATTACACCTGGATGTACATATTTACGGCACTTAAAGCTTTCTGCTTCATAGGAAATAAATTCCTATGAATTTCCATATCAAGTTATCACTAGAAATTGTTTGAGAAATGTTGATCTAAGTTTGTGTGTAATATTTAAAATATTTGTTACTTTTTATTTGATTTGATTTTATTACTTACAAGCGTGTCTGATTCGAGAATGAATCTAAAGAACGATTAGTTTATCAATAATATGATCAAACATAAAACATAATTTTCTTCACATGGGTCCAATTACGTTTTCAGTAAACAATGTCAAGTAGTGTGCGTATAACTAGCAAATAGCACAATACGGTAGAAAGGTTTTGACATTATGTTGGAACACCTTTACCCGATGCTGAGCGAAAGTTAGAGGCCAAACATTCGATATTGCGGGGTAGGAGTAAAAAAAGAGAAAGATAAAGATAAATTTGCACGATACATTGCTATTTGGAAACAAACTAGATAATTTGCAAGCAAATCGTTTTCGACCCCAACACCACAATATCAAATGGTCGGCCAAGAATCATTTTATTATCAGACTAGTTCTTAACAAGTACACGAAGAAAGATAAATGTTTTAATGATAAATGCTTGCATCAGCTGTCCATGGAAAACAATATCTGCTCGCAAGTTTCAAAATACTTTATTGTTTATAAATTTGACTTAAATCTTTTGTCGCAACATTCAAACATGAGTGATTAGTCATTTCTTGGTTTTATGTGAACCATATGAGATTTATAACGTCGCCTTCTATATCCTTGTCTCCGCCTTCATCAGATTTCTATCTATATTAAGAAACTTACTTACTTAGTTAAAATCAGTGACATTACCAACAAAATCGGGAGCGAAACATATTTTTAGCTTGCTTCTTTTTTGGTTTTATGTTATTTGTTGAACAGCCTTTTTGGTTTTTTATAATAATACGAACTTGAATAACTGGCACTTGAGTTCATACATTTGGCAATTAACATTTTACCACTTTTTTCACGACACGACTCTTTGTTTGTTAAGCAACAAATCTTTATTGGGATAATAAAAACACCTTTCTCGTGGACATAAAAGTTTTCACTCCATTTTCCTGTCTTGTAGCCTTCTTTTCTTATATTTCACAACTTCAACGCAGCTTTGACTAATGTTTTATTGTGTTGGCGGTTTCTATCGCAAATCCTAGCATGCCTCTATCAATGTAAGGTTCCATTTCAGTACAGCTGTTTAGTTCATACATATATTTTGCCTAACCATACATCAAGATAAAACAAAGAGTTTGTAATACTGAATCCTATCTACATGTTTCAGATATCCGTGGCTAAAGAAGATATGTACACAAATTACTTTTCAGTAGCATGCAGGATGGTGTCTAAGTCGAGTTTAACGATCTCTTAAGCACTCACAAGTTTTGTCTGAGAATATCCTGAACGGAGATAAGTGCAACACTTAGAAGGAAATTAAGGCTGAAAATGATGCCATTTTTCATTACAGTTAGCGATAAGGATAGCATTATCAACCAAATTAAAATTCATGGTCTTTTGAGTCCAATTAGAACAAAAGATTGCACCTGTAAGGATTTACTCTTTGTTAAAAGTTTTTTCTGTTCAGGACTTTCTTCCTTTCGGTGAATTCTTAACAAATTGACGGTTTTAGTTGCACGAATGTTCACTAATCAATAACGCGATGTAATATATATGTTAATTTCGAAAACCTTTTCTTGATTTCGAGCTCTAAGAAGTATTAGAAAATTGACCCTTAATTCCCTTTTACAAAGAAGCTTCCCGTACGAAGAGCCGAAACCGAAGTCTCCCTTTTCATCCCTAATGGGGCTGAAATCCAGGTTGTATCGCTAAATGGAAGTAGATATATCGCTGAAAGGAAATTGATGAGGAAAATGCTTCAAAACCCATGGATTTACAGGTGCTAATGTGGAAAACTCTAACGTAAATATAGGATGAGACCGAAAGCTTAGTTAATTGTAGAAACTATTCTTTAGATTCTAATATGTTTTAGATATGTGGCACTTCGTGGGAATTAAATAACATCTCGGGCTGCAAATATTCCTTCAAATTCTCCTCACAGTTACCTTTGACAACATTTAGTCCTTGCGGTCACTACAAGAACGCTATGATTCGTGTAGGTTTTATTTTCTACTCACCACTATATTTAATACTAATTGTAATCACTTTCCTGACTTGATGAACATTCTTAATACAACGGTATTTCCACCTAATCACGCCTCAAGTCTATTTATAGCTGAAGAAAGGCTGAAAAAGTTCAGAAGAACTTTATTAGGTCAAATATGTGTTTCCTTTTTCAGAATATATTATTAACAAGGCGTCTCGGTTTTAGTTAAAGCGGGTGTATAGTTTGTCTGGTAGACTAGTTTTCTAATAAAATCTAGGTTTTCCACGTCAGCGAGTAGGCCAAATGATGGGATTGATCAGCTAAAAGTTGATATTTATGTTTCGAGCGCTAGCCCTTCATCAGAGCAAAAAAGGGGGTATAGTTTGTCTGATTGACGCAACACATAGGCGCAGCTAATTTCTACTTATTCCTTCTGCAGCAAATATATCTTTCAAGATAAAATGTTCTGTTTCTACAGATATTTACTCCAATCTATAAGTTTACAACCTTCATTTCTACCATTCGTATGGTCAAAATATGGTAGACAATCTGGCTATTTCTGCCACAGAAACTCTCCAATGTTTTAACTCAAACTTAATCAAAAACATTTTCTATCTCTATGCTGAGTGTTGCAATTAAATAGTTTATGTCTTTCCTTGAGTATTCTACCTACTGATCATGAAAATAAAGTATTGTACTGTTTCTGAGTATTGTAATGTATGTACGTACGTGCTACAAACAGCAAGGAGACAAGATGTGTCAAATCATAATCAAGTAACTGAATAATTTTGCTATGCAGACTAGAAGTAGCGCTAAAGAACAGAAGTTTTTGTACGATAAGCCAGTGAGAAATTGCGTTGTAAATATTTATTGTGAGGATTGATGACTTTCCAAATAACAAAAAAACTAAAAAATACCATGCGCAACCCCGTGCTTATATTTCCCAAGGAGAACGTGAAGGTACCGAATCTTCAAGTTGATCTATGTATCTTTAATCTTTGTTTCTTTGTGTCATGCTGTTGCTATGTCTTTTCCCCGAGGCATTCTATGAAGTTGTCCATAGGATGGAGGTCAAGAAATGAAGTTGTATATCATCTTTGCTGATAGACCAATCTTTGAAAAGTGCATTTAAACTGCATCAAATTCATCCTCAAGTATAAAGATGCATTTGCCGTGCCATACATGTTACAGACAGCGATAGCTCCGAGGTAACGTCCAGTTCAAGTCCGACCAAAAAACGCACGTCGAAATACTTTTCCCCGTGTACTTTTAGAAATTATAATACCCATTTCTATAATTTGGAACGATGTCATCAAATCATTATCTTTATTATTAGAATATATTTCAATCTTGCATCTGATATTGGCGCACTAACCCCATGGAAGTACATTATAATTATTTTAAAATATACGGCAAAAAAATTTGGAGCAAGAAATGCGAGTTCAAAATTTATATATATATATATATAAAAGTAAAAGGAATAGTTAAAATGGTTGCATAAAACTATCTAAAAGTTCTCTAAAAGGTCACGACAAATTTGTTTCGAGAGTCCGTTGTGTACTCTCTCGTCGGGTGAAACTG
>JANVCK010288491.1:2448-14439 GCA_026546655.1 Epizoanthus illoricatus
GGAGAATCCACAATGTGATGCGTGTTATTTGTTTTAGTTTTGGCAGTAGGTCGCGCAATGTCTGACCTTGTCTTAACAGTGTTAACGAAACCAGCTTTTTGTGTCACATGAATGACTGTATTATGTGCTGCTTGTGCTTGTTGTTCTACCTCCATTGTGTCTTGCCCAGATGTTACAGTTGTTTCGTTGAAATCGTTGCTTATTTCAGCTACATTTGAAGTAAAGTTATCTCCAGCTTCTGTATCTATAGTTTTTTGTTGAGTGTGAGTAATGCGCGACAAATTGTGCGCGTAAGGTATGTCTGTGCTGTTGGATATTAGACTGGAATTGCTTTGTTTAGAGTTATATGTGTCACTTTGTTTCGCCTTGATACTAGAAGTGTCTTTCTTATTAGCATTTTGCCTACCCTGAGCCAAGTTTGAGTTTTGCCCTTGTTCTTGCAAGAAATGCTTGTTCTTATACTGTTCTTGTTTTGATGTTCGAAGTTCACTGACCGCAGGCTTTACAGATGTTGCCGTTAACTCGTGGTGAGCATGTGCATCGCCGAAGGTTGGGGTTGTCTTGGCTTTTGTCTGGATCACAGTTCTTGATATTGAAAGAGTTTGGCGGTCTATGCCAGATGTATACGGTTTGGTGAACGCTCTAGTGTCTGTCTGTGATTTTTTAACGATTTTAGATCCTTGCAGCGGCCTCATTGCAATAGGTATCGCGTGATGTGCATGTGATCGCTGTGATTTGATGAGCTTGCGCAAAGGTCTAGGCGCTGGTGTTGTAGTTACTGTCGGTGTCATAATATTTAGAGCGGCTTTCAAAAATTCCGTAGTAGAAGACAATGACATAATCATTCTTTTTGTAGGTACATTTGGTCTTGTTGTCGGCCTTGTGGTACTGCCTGATCCATCCTCTGTCCTTGCTACAGTCGTCTTGATTCTTTGTGACTGTGCTTGTATGGTAATGTTTCCAATTTTCTGCGGCTCATTCAGCTCTAGCGCTGAAGATGTTTGCATTTTCTTCCCCGTGTTATTGTTTATTTTTCTTATACCCGTTTCCTGGTACGATTCATTTGCATTAGATCTTAGTTTCGGTAAACTCGTAATGTCTTGAGAAACGGACATTGTAACTGATGCGGGGAGGGCTGAAGGCGATGTAATTGTAGCAACATTTCGTTCTGCTTTGTAAGTGCTGTGAGATGGGATTGTCAGAGAATGGCTCAGGTGATGTTCCCCTTGTTCTTCTATGAATGACAGAAGTTCGTCTTCCCTCCTCATGTAGGCCAGTCGTGGATGAAAATGGCTGTGGTGGGCTGGAACTGAATCACATCCTTTCTTAGTAAAGCACGTGACCAGATAACAACTGTCTTTTAGCATGAAGGCTACATCACAATCCTGGGCTTCACAACACTTGCGAACACACTCGCCCATGTTGCCAACCCTCCCCTGGTCTCGGAAATAGCCCGACCTAATTCCATTGTGTAGCGTAACATTGTAAGAGATCGGGCTATTAAGACAAGAGGAGGAGAAGGGAGATTTGGGACGAGTGAGCGGAGATACTGAAGTCGGCTTTAGCCCTTTGGAATGTCCCGACTTCTTTGCCCCATGATGGGCTGAAAAGTTTATAGTATGCAACTTATGAGGGTTCCCATTCGACAAGAACGGTGTAAATTTGATGCTCTCACTTGCGACAGTAGGAGAATGATTAACTGCTGTGTTTCGGTAAGCAGCGTATCCTGGCCTTTTAGACTCATAAATGTTCTTGCCATCAATCTTGCTTGTGCGAACTGAGAAACCACTCTTCTGTTTAGCTTTTGTTTGCAGTTTGTTTGGATGTAAATATTTTGCATGAATCTTGTGGCGATCTTTTTTCTTTCTATGTTTTGAATTATGAGTGTGATGTGTCTTTCGAACACGTACTATATTGTGCTGTTGTGTTTTACTGATTTTGCTTAAATTGTCATCGCTCGATGAGCTGTCAGAACTTTTCTTGTGCGATTTTCTCGCTGCTTTCATTGCATTGGCAATGTGTTTCTCAGCTTGTATTACACGCGGGATTTTACGATGTACGTACTGGTCGAGACTTTTGCCAAGTTCTCGACCGCTGCTTGCTTCACCAGACTCTCCCGCAAATAAATTGTTTGCCACTGTTTTCTTTGATAATTTCTTGTTCTGTCTATGTCTATTGCGCTGTGTGATTTCCAAAATGCTCTTGTTCAGATCACTGCCATCTTTAATGTCTTGATTGCTAATTTGTTCACCGCTCGAGTCTATTATTTCTTTCTCAGTATTCCTATTTCTGTGCATTCCACGCGGAAATTTTCGGTGAAAGTGTCCCGTATAATTAAGTTGAAGCCGTTGACCACTAGTATAATCAACAGGTTTTGCGTCGTACAAACCAGTTTTGAGTCTTAATTTTGTATTCTTTGTGCGTTTATGTGCACGTGTTGTCACGTTCTTGTGGCCCGAGTGATATGACGAAATGTTTATTGTACCAATACCGCTAACATCATCATCAGACCCTGACCCGTATGAGTAACGCGTCGACACACGATTCTCTGCTGCTGTTTTGCCCTTATGTCTAACTCTGTGGGTTACTATAAAGCTTTTGTGTTGTGCAACTTTGATAAACGTTCCACTAGGTCCTTTGACTCTGAGTTTAACATTGTTATGTTCTTGTTTTACTCTCCCAGTTTGTCGATTCTTGTGTTTTGTGTTCGAGAACCTGCGATGTTCGTGTTCTCCAGATACCCGTAATGAATTCTTCACCTGGTCTTTCGAAGATGTCTTGTGCGAATAGCGTGAAGGCTTTGTTGTAATTTTTACGGTCCGCCCATTTTTGTGTGTTGCCTTTATCTTTTGTATCTTTGCTTGCAAGGGCGGTTCAATGGGTTGGAGGAATTCTTTCAGTAATGACACAAAACTTTTGCCGTGAAGTGTCGTTGGCTCCTCCAAAATATCATGCAACTGATTTTTGTGCTGTGACTTTTGATTCTGATCAGTCTTGATGTCACGATGTTGTTGTTCTATGTTCGTTTTCTTTGTTTTTAATCGATGGGAGGCTGTTTCATTCCGTAAAATAAGTTGTTTTCCAATATGGCTGGTAGTTGTTAGTAAAGGAACATTTGTCACTGGTGTTGGTAAAATAGAAGATGACACTACTACAGTCTTTAAGTGGTCACTAATGATATCTAAGTCAGGAGACAATGTATTTACGTGCGCTTTTGCTGTAAATGTTCTCTGCACTGTCGATGAAGTCATCCAGGGGTTCATAGAATAAAGTTTGAAATTACCCTTTGCACTACTATCTCGTTTTGACCTTGAAACAAAAGCAATGCTTGGCTGGAGTCTAAAGCTTGGAGCCGGCACAGGACTGCATGATTGCTCATCTTTGCAGGAAATTATGAAGCATCTACTTAATAGCATCAAAGCCACAGTGCATAGTTTCCAGCCACAACAGTGATTGATACATGTTGGCATATCTTTGACGAGTCCCTGGTCTCTAAAAACACCGGCATTGATTCCGCCACGCACTGTTACGTTGTAATAAACATTTGCTGTCTGACAGGTTCTCGGCGAAGAAATATGTTCGTGAATTTTAGCACTTTTCTTTGCATCTTCGCTGTTGTTCCTGTTCAAGAGCAAAGGATCTTCGTTAACTGATTCCAATTTCTCATTCAGTGATGGTGTCATGTTCGTAATTGACGAATTACGAGTCACATTTGACACTCTCGGCGAAGTTGTTGACATACTTGATGGTTGAATCAACTGCTTTATTGTCTGTTTATTTATTTTGTTCTGCAACAACATTAAGTTTGATATGAGAAAACTTGCGGGTGACCTGGCGGGTGGAATGGACGTGCTGCTACCGTGGACTATGCTTGAACGGTGAGACACCACACTTGAAGACCAGATGTGCAAAACATTATCCTTGGGCACTAGTGCCGCGGAGAGTTCTGGGACTTCATACTTTTTGGCGCGAAAAGTTGGCTCGGTATTTACCTGCGTATTATGAATCGAATTTAAAGAAACCATGGAAACCGGAATTATGGCTCTGCTCAATATTAGTGGTACCGAAGGTTGAACAAGATCGAGAAAATCTTTCCAGCCAGGCTCAGTTATTTTCTTTCTAACGTGAACCACGGTAGGATGCAATTTGTAAGTCCTCGCTGGGATAGTCTGACAGAGTCTTTGGTCAAAACAAGATACTAGGTAGCAGTTGCGTTTGATAATAAAAGCTACGTCACAGTTGTTGTGGCTGCAACAAGCATCTACACACGTGTTTACTTCTTCGACCTTCCCAAATTCTTCAAACACTCCTGCACTGGCTCCCCCGCGAAGAGTTACGCCAATTTCTTGATCAATTGCGTGACACATGCGTTGAGGTTTGACAGCTTTTATCTTCTGTAACGATGGTGAAGCTGTTTTAGGTGCCCTCACAGTTGTTGATGCCCATGTAGATATTGGAACTTCAAGTTTTTCAACAGTGCTTTCGATTCCTGTGCTATAAGATATTTTATTGTTCATTTTATCTCCTCTTGCAATATAAGCAATACGGGGTTGAATTTGTACGTTTTGAGCAGGCGTGTAACGACAAAGTTTCTTGCTGTAACATCTTACAGTGTAGCAACGCCTGGTAAGCATAAAAGCTAGACTACAGTTTTTATCCTCGCAGCAAAATTCTACGCATCTCTTCATGGAAGACACGTCCCCTTTGTCATCGAAAATGCCAGCTCTAATACCCCCTTGTAGAGTAGCATTGTACTGCAGACTGGAAATGGCACATGTGAGTAGTTCGCTTGTCTTATTACTTGTTTGAGAAGTAATAAGCGTTCCCGCTGTGCTGCTGCTGTTTCCAAAAAACCAGGTACTGGTTTGTGAAGAAAGCAACGACTTTGTATCACTGATTTTTCCGATAGTGTCCGAATATCCTGTTGAAAGCGGCCGCTTTTCTTTTGAAACATTAGGTCTTTTATCTTCCTCATCCAAAGGCCAAAGCTCTTTTCTGTGAACAAAAACTAACTTGGGACGAAAACGTAAACTCTTGGCCGCAACTGGATGACATTGGCGTTTACTATAGCACGTGACCAGATAACAGTGGTCGAGCAACATAAAAGCAAGGTCACATTTTCCCGCCAAGCAGCACAATCTGATACAGTCCACCATGTTATCAACTTTATCTGTCTTTTTAAACATTCCTGCCCCAATACCACCCCTAAGAGTTTGATTCTCGTATGTCCTTGTATGGTTGCATAACGGAGATTGTGGTGGGCCAGAAACGTCTAAATTTTGTTGCTGCAGCGGTTCAAGAGCTCTGGCTAATTCATTGCCTCTAGGGACGTCTTTCAGAGAACTTTTGGAATCTTTTTTTAATTGTATCTGTTCAGTGTTTAAATTCCGTGATATCAGTGCAACCATCGGTTTGAAAACTGGTACAGTTTCAGTTGGGCGATCCTGAGGCACATTTGACATCACATTCAATGTTTTTGAAAGGCTAAGTGAAGTGTGCCATTGATTTTGTTTTATTGTACGGCCTGATGTAATACGAATTCCTCTATTTGCGTCAAAAAACGATAAACGTCCTTCATTGGTGACACTCCTGGCTATTGCAGGCGGTGTTGCCCCTATATGAGAAGAGCTGATACCTGTATGAGCCAACACCGATGGGCTGGGAGTAACTGTCATTCTATTACTGTATGTTTTTGAGGGAGTGGCAGCTTCTGCTCTACGCATCTTAATCAACAGATTAAAAGGCCTTGTATTTGCTGTTATTTTACCGTCTATCAGCGTCGATGAGGATAATGCAGTCTTCGAGTTAGTAGTCGACGCAGTAGTTTGTAACGGGTTTGATGGCAAAAGTCCTCGAATCTTTTTTACTAGATCACGAAGGTATTTGTAGATCCCACTCGGATGTTCTTGGCTCTTGTTTATGGCTGCTTCTAGATTTAATTCTTTTAAATGATCTGTCTTTGAGTATGTAGATCTATAGTCTGCATCGTGTGATTTTCGCTCATTAGAAAACCGCTTTAATGCATCTAAGATATTGATGTTTTCAGATAATTCTTGTGATGTCAATATCGCCTTTTCTGTTTCACTCGGCCCACTTGCAGTATATTTTGAGGCCGTGCTTGCATCTTGAGTCCAAGATACTTTTGAAGGTGAAGACGTCGATATCAATATACGAGCATAAAATGCAGAGTTTTCGGTAATGTTTTTGCTTTGTTTTGTTGAAATTGGTTCCCAAAGACTTGTTAAATGCTCACGGACTTGGTAACTGCCGGACGTATCCAATGAAGTGCTTCCATCCTGCACTGCAAACGTTGCTTTCGTATAGGACCGATGGTTTGTTTTGACGTCAAGATCGACAGGCATAACATTTTTCTTTTCTTCCGATGGAAGTTGACTGCTAGCCGTTTTTGATTCTATGCCAGCCTCCTCTAATGATGTTTGGATGTTTTGTAAAACTCCTTTCCACAGCTGGAACTCGGTATTAGTCTGTGATGCATTTGCCACGAGTTTGCTAACCGTGGTGTTCAGGTATTGAATAGCTGGTACATCTGGGAAGTGAACAGTCAACCGTTTGATTATTTTCTTGATACGAATTGTGTGTTCTGCAGTGGAATTCGCCTTTAACTGCATCAATTGTGTGCCGTTTCTGTGCTGGTTGTTTCCTTGGTTATAGGTTACGTTGCGTACGTAGCCCCTGAGTGAGGAAATCAGATTCTCAGCAAAATCCAAAGATGATGAAGTCTGATTTTGTTTCAAGGAAAGAAGCTTCAGTTGTTCTTCAAGCTTTGCAATTGCTTTGCTATCATGTACCCTTTCCGTGAACTTTTGGTATTGCTGGTCACTGTAAGAACTTGCCGAAGAAGTAGTTGAAGAAAGAATATTGTTATTTTGAGCAACCGCTGGGGGTGATGATAAGTATGCTACGATTGGTCGGGAAACCGTTTCTGACGATAGATGGATATTGCTATGATCAGAAGGCGAGAAATGAATCGACGTTTCCTTGGGTAGCAGCACAATTTTTTCAGAAACAAGTGTCACAGAAGCACTGGATTGCACCTGAAGTATAGCTGTGTTTACATTACTCTCCGAAATGTTCATTCGAATACCAGGGGTAGGTATAATTTTATAACTGTGCAAACTGGTTGTTATAGTAGACATGGATGCAGCTTTGATTTGCTGTCGTTTATCCCATTCATTAGCGTTTGACGTCTTTCCTTGCTTGCTATCAGACGAGGGAAGAAACATTGTAAAATCTGTGGAAATTTGAGCTGTCTGAGAACGAACAGTAGACATCAAGCCATGATATTGGTCTCCTTGAGCTGAAACAGACATCTGTGTCTTAGTAAACACTTCCACAGTGTTTAGGGAGTTCATACTCAAGCTTTCCAATATTCTCCCAACGCTTTCGCTTATGCTAAAGTCAGTGTCTTTCTCAACTGCAGAAGCAGAAATCATCCCTTGCAGTTTGCCTGACTTAGACGGCGGTCTCAGACTTGAAGAAGCCCCCGTTTCTTTATTGTCAAAGATGATCGTTGGAGTAGCAACATTATAGATTCTCTTAATTGGTTGTAGTGGTATTTGTAAAATAGACTTTGATGCCACAATCGATGATCTTATAATGTTTCTGCTGCTAGGACGTAAATGAAAAATATCAAATGTACTTGGAGGTTCTTGGGTGTTATTCACAGAATGTTGCCCCAAACTCACCATTGCAGGCGTCTGCAGCAAGTTTGAGGTAATGGCAGTGTCACTTCCTGAGTATAATGCTCCGCTTGGACTAAGACTAAAAGTGTCCACAGTTATTTTGTCGACAGCAGTCTTCTTTGGCTTTACTGGTAGGTTATTCGACTCATTTACAAATTTCCTAATGAGCTCTGGAGACATCATGTCTGAGATGTAAAATTCTTCGCTTCCGTCCCTTGCTACATACACAATTGTCGGTCTAAAGAAGGTAGACTTGACAGCAACGCTCTGACATCTCATCTGATTATAACAGGCGACTAAGTAGCATCTTGAACGCAACATAAACACAGCATTGCACTCGTGTGACAAACAGCAGTACTCCACGCACTCATCTGGGTGACCGACCTTGCCAGCAAACTGGAATTCCCCAGCACGCATGCCAAATAAAAATCGCGCACCCGTAAGTAAAGGACTTCGTCTACAAGTGGTATTGCTAACTCTTGTAGTAGGAACACGTGCGTGGATTCCGTTTGTCGGTAGTACATTCTCACTGACTTTCCATTTTGTAGCTGGTGGGATCGTTAATTTGGTATGTTTCAGTAAATTGCGAATAATATTACTCTCCACGTCGTTTCTTGCTACATAAGCTACATGCTGGGTCCTGTTTGCATCTCTTGTAGGAACGGCCTCACAAGGCTTTTCGTTGAAACATGCCACAACAAAACAGGTGTTGTTAGTAATGACTGCAGCATTACATTCCACCGCTTGGCAGCACAGTTTCAAGCAGTCTTCAATACTAGTGGCATTCCCTTTGCTTTCATAATCACCAGCCTGTAGGTCGCCCATTAGTGTTGCGTTCTCTGCAATAAAGGTATGTCCGCATGCGGTGTCATTGCTTCTGCTAATCACCTCTCTAAACTGCAATTCTCCATGTGCTATAATATTGGGCAGTGTTCTGTTATTAATAACTGTATTCAAAGCTTGACTACTCGCAAAAGATCCGATCACTTCCGAACTAGTAAGCTTAGCAGTAACAGAATAAGTTTGAGTTTGCACCATTACACTTGTTCTTGTTCTCGTGATTTCAATTGTACGCGAATGTGCGGCATTTGTGTCACTTTCTACAGCACTTAGAACTTTCAGTGCAGCAGTGCTATTGGCAGTATCAGTTCGATGCGTTAAAGAACTGCTTTCCACATATTTTCGAGAGCTGGCGTGATCACTCTTATGCAGTGAGAATGTTTGAGAAGCTTTGGAATCTAAATTCTTTGAATAATATTTCAGTGTTGTGCCTTCACTTAAACTATCACGTTTTCTGTTTTGAAAAGTTCTGTACTGTACGTTTAAGGAAACGGAAGCAACAGCAGTCATCATTTCCAGTGTTTTACTTCTGTTGTGCAAGAGGATACTGTCCGATATCTTTGTTACTGTAACTTGTTGTTCTTGTAATGGAAATGTTACTGGAGTAGGGTGCATTGCAGATTCTCGACCACGCCCTTCTGTTACTAAGTGGGAACTTATCATACTCTCGAATGATACTGACATTTTCGTCCGTATGTTAAACAGTTCTTGAGACTGTTTCTTAATCTTTGTAGATGTCAGTGGCCGACTATTAACTAGATTCCTTGCTTCTCCGCGTACGGGTTTTAACCCTAAACTTTCGTAAGCTGGCGACTGAGAATAAATAACATTGTTCTCTAGCACGAGAGATGTTTTAAGGTCAGTAGTCGCAATGGGTACATTTCTAGGTTGTAGATGACTCGGTGATGCACCCTCAGAATACATTTCACTCGACGAGGTGACATGATGTGATGAATATGGAGGAATGGAATGGAACAGTGGCGATGTTATCGTTCCTATTATCTGTGGCTGTAGTACAGAGGATGGACTCCGTGGGGGAATGGTAACCTTTGCAGCTGCAGTAGTTCCCACCTCAAGAAATATCGAGTTATCTGTATGACTAGAGGCATTGACGGTAGTACCAATGTTGATGGCTGAGCTTAATACGAGCCTCGATAGCGTTGATCTACGTTCTTTGTTTTGTGCAGCAATGGGGCTTATGTATTCTGCATTATTCGTTGATCTCGGTGACGTTTGCGGGACTATGCTTGTGTTACGTACGTTTGTAGATAATGTGATAGCAGCATGGTTATGAGGGGTAATGTCGTTAAGAACTTTAAATGAAATATTTCTTGATGGTAAAGGTAGGCCCATGCTAGGTTTTGATGGCGTTTGCGTCAGATTTGGTGAAACCATTGACCCCATAGCTCTGTCTCCGGCAAGGGAATTCCTACTGGCTAACACGATACTGTTTACTATAGAATTGGCTTGAATAGGTCGTCTGTGCAAGA
The DNA here is from genome assembly GCA_026546655.1 of Epizoanthus illoricatus. NCBI lineage: Eukaryota > Metazoa > Cnidaria > Anthozoa > Zoantharia > Epizoanthidae > Epizoanthus > Epizoanthus illoricatus. The sequence continues at coordinate 12,482 of JANVCK010288491.1, forward strand.
AAACAATTTGAGTTATCATGGGCATGACAGGTGTGGAAGAGAATTTGCACATTTCCTTACTGAAGCAATTCAAGTTGTAACAATGTCGATTGAGGATGAACGCCGCATCACAGCCGCTATATCTGCAACAGTGTTCCACACATCTATCAAGTGAGCTGATAATTGGATACCGAATAAACTTTCCAGCAGCCCATCCACCTGTGAGGTTAACGCCCTTGAATACCTGACTTGCCTCACATTTTCCGTTCAAAATGCTTTTGAAACTCACAGATTCTCTTTTTGATGCATCTGTCTGTTTATTGGTACTTTCACTTTTCTTGACAAATGCAATTGCAAGTTTATATTTGCTTGTTCGGGATGGTATAGATTCGCAGAGCATGTTATGCGGCGAACACTTCACTGTGAAACAATTATGATCAACGATGAATGCAGCGTTACATGTTGATTTCTGACAGCAGATTTTCGAGCAAGCTTCTATATCCGAAACTTTTCCATAATCAGTAAATTTTCCTGCGTTGATACCCCCTCGAAAGGTGACATTTCTTTCAATTCTTGCGTGACGAATGCACGAGGAGCGGTTAGTGGTTGATATTAGACTACCTAGCTGTGCTTGGTCCATGAAAGCCATAGCTGTTTTAAATCGTGTCAAACGAGCAGGAATGGGAATACATCGCCTTACATTCTCTGCGCATTTAACAGAGTAGCAGTTCTGTTCAATCATGAATGCAACGTTACATGTAGACGAGTTGCAGCATTTGTTGATGCAAGTTTTTATGTCAGCGGTCTCACCATGATCGGTAAAATTCCCTGCTCCTAACCCTCCGTTAAAGGTTACTCCATGAAGAACTTCGCCAAGTATCGGGCACGATGGGCTATTATCAATATTTGTCTCTTCCTTATGTAACATTCTAGAGTCGTTGGCTTCGGATGTATTGGAAAACATTCCATGGAAATACGCAATAGTTGTATTGATCTTGTGCGATTTTGAAGGAATGGCTTTGCAGTCATTGATACTAAAGCAGTCAATAGTGAAGCAGTTTGTAAAAACCATAAAGGCTGCATCGCATTTATTCTGAGAGCAGCAAATGTTTGAGCAAATGTCTATACTGCCTACTTGGCCGTGGTCTGTAAAATTACCAGCTCTTATTCCACCCTTGAATGTAACGTTTCGCAACACCGTACCATGTACTTTGCAAGGTCGAAGACTTGCTATAGTATCGTTTGCCACAGTTTCAATAGCTGTTCTATTTGTATGTGCACTGCCGGGTGTATCGTATGGGAGCTTGGCTAGTCTACTCTTTATGTAAACAACTTGTGTGTTGATTATCGGCGACGAAACGGGAAGGATCTCGCAGGTCCTGTAGCTGTAGCACTGGATGGAGTAACAGTCCTTTTCCACCATGAACGCTACATGGCACTTACTTCTGTTGTAGCATAGGTGGACGCATTTGCTCATATTTGCGACTTTGCCTTCTTCTGTAAAAATTCCTGCTTCAATCCCACCACGAAACGTCACGTACGTAAACACTTCACTTGTATCGGAGTGTGAAGTAGCAACAAAAACTGAGCTTATTTTTTCCACTGTTGTCATAACCGTAGCGACTTGAGATATGTTTTTCAAAGGGCTGGTGTCTAATTGAACTGGGCTGGATTGAAGGCGTGGCGTGTCGAACCTGTTAAGCACCATCAAGGATGGCTCAAAAAGCGACAAATTCAATGGAGGGGCTGTCATGTTTGATTTAAATCCATTAGAACTGTATGGCATTGACCCAACAGATGTTTTGCGTGATATCGTTGGTGACACAACTTGACGTGGAATTGATGTTGTTAGCAAGTTGATGCTTACGTTCTTTGCTTCAGTAATATGTTTCTCTCTGTTGGTAATCATTTCCTTGAGCTTGTGTAAATGTGATATGAGGCGCATCATTAATTCATAGGAATTATCTTCTACTTGCACT
>JANVCK010288602.1:0-23288 GCA_026546655.1 Epizoanthus illoricatus
GGTGTGTTTAGTCAAGGTGTGTAGATTAACACAGGATGGTGTGTAATGTAACACGACATGGTGTGTAGTGAAAATTGAAACACACTATGGTGCTTCAAGCAATTTCGAGTGTAGTACAACACGCGAACTTTATCATAAAATCACGAATTTGCAATTTGATTCACTCTGTTCTATAAATGACTACTTTTTAATACATACACTCTCAGCCAAAGCAGTTACTGAATAAAGTCGTTAAGATATTATGTTTTGAGTTTGTCCTGTCCAATTCCTGCATGGGTGAAGAGTCAAGATGCATCCTGGACCAACTGTAAGTCATTAAAATATACTAAAAGAGGTGATAATATGTCATGATGACATTTAAAGAAAATAGTCGATTTATAAAAAATCTTCTTCGGACTAAATACCAAACAATCGAGAAGGCAAATATATATGCCATTGCATCTAGTGAAATTAAACCATCCATAACCACATTTTTCTGTGGAAAAATGTCATATTTGAAAAACTGTGCTTTACATTTTGATATATAGTTTGTCAGTTAACCATAGTTGTATTCACTGCTTTTTGATATGTTGGATTTTCAATGATCAATACAACTTCAAACTCAGTCCAAGGAAGCATATGCTGACATAATAATTTCTACTTGAATTGGATACATTGTTTCATTATTTTGCCAACAAAAGAATTCTTAAAGAAATTCATGCACTTTCATTTTGCTAAGAACAAGCAGGACGCAACATGTAAGACAACTATAACAAGATAAACTAGATTACATCGAAGAAAGGAGCAAATACTTAGGAAAATCAGAACATAACCTAGACATGATTCTGTCAATCAACTTGTCATACAATTGTTTCCAATGAACTACCGCTCTAGAGTGACTCATATAGTGGCCTTTTGCCTCTACTGATAACAGAACTTTGACTTTCGTAATGATCCATATAGTGAGGTGAGTTCAGAATTCTATATTATACCTGTAAATGTAAACCTCAACACAAGCTGCCATATCGACACATATGTTAATATTGCAATACCCGCATAGCAGGCATTACCACGGAAATAAATAATGTATTGCTGAACTGATCTCCAATTGATTTTCAATAATTGGGGCTGTTCCCAAATCAAACGGTTTAATATGAGATACGGAGTAGAATTCAATACTTTGTCAACAGACGTGCCCGGTAATAAGTGTTTCAGCAAATACACTATAGACTTGTTTGGAATGTACACTAGCAACAATAACATATAAGGTGTCCATATGTCATTAGCTACTTTGCTACGACAACAAACCAACAAAATGATTTCATTTATTCCTCATATGATCTCATGAATATAAGTTACGGTTTCTTGAGATCATAAAGCGCTTGTTTTACTCGTTTATGTATCAATATATTCTTAAAAATGTCATAATTGGTGCATGTTGCTGTGTATTAATATTGTGTTGGACCGGCTGCTGTGAGTAATGTTCGAGATGAAATCAAGGTATTTGAAACAGACGGTATCAAATTACGTTCAACCTACGTAGGAACTAGTGTAGGTTTTATTCACAAAGACATCATAAATGGTGCATGCTGTGGGCATCTTGGGGTACGAAATGAAGATGTATATATGTAATAAGGTTGGATCAAATTGATTTTGGTACAGGATTCTGACATTCAAGTCTAAAAAAGTATAAACATGCTTTGCAGCACATTCATTATGAGATTTAACTATTTTAAATAAAGTAATATGTATAGATATGTATGGATATGTATGGATGTGGATGGAAATTTATGGCTATGCAACGTCTGTGCAGCAAATTTTATGCGGATCTGTTATTTGAAGTTTTGCATATATAAGGCTCATTTTCTACAACTTTGCAGACAATATAAAGTCAAAACTAAAATCAAGGACATATTTTAGTATCCTGCAGTGTCAACTGTAGATTTCGTGCCACTGTGGTTGATGTTAACAGCACCCAACGAATTAGGTTTAATGGAAGATTGATACTGTATTGAACACCATGAAAACATAATTATTCATCATTATCTTCACTTTAAAACCTAATATACCAACGCAAAGTCTAATAATCTCAGAAAAATAACCTTAACAATCGAAATTCCACAGTATTCATTAATTCAAATGAAGACTTCTAAAGTTCTGTGCTTCAAGTTTTCTCCAAAAAGCTGCTCCTTCGCAGTGTGTATGTGTTTGTTTTGATAAATATATACTTATGTTTTGAAAATACATGTCGTGTCTAACTTGGCTTACTAAACACAGTTGTGTCTACAGAAATTGCCTTTTCTCCCCAGTCATATAATATTTATATTTCACGCCCCTCATCTTGAAAACAATATATCTCAGTGAAAATTATTCGTGCCCTAGAACTTTCTGCGATCTGTTGCTTGTTTCTATAGAAAACAGTTTTAAATAAATCGTTCTTCACAACACTACAACAAGTTCATTTTATTGCTATGTATTTAATATGAACAAAAAGCATCTGTCATGCAGGACGCATTTGTAAGAAACATTGCATTATCTGTTCGAGTTAATACTTCCTGCTCCACCTAATGAGTACAATACAACAAAACACACTTGAACACAGAATATCTCATGCAACCTCTTCTAAAACATGCAGTATTATCAGTTTCATAACAAAATTTGAGTAAGAGTATACTATAGACATGAATTGTCACGGATACTAAGCACTTCTCCAAGCCATGATATTTTGACAGTTCCACTGACGAAAGCAATATTTATCCTTGACAATGCCATGATCTCGCATGCACAAATATTTGGTTATGACTGAAATACAACAGTGTGCAACAGTCTAACCAAAGGAGTCGATTAGCTAAAGCCCGGCAAAGGGGTCAGACTTCTTGATTGCTATGTGCTCAAACATTAAACATTACTCAAACATGCAGACATCGTTTCATCCTCTACGAATATACACGTACATCTTTCAAGATATTTTTCTATTGCTTTCGATAAAACTAATACAAAACTTTTTATTGCATTTCTTCAATAACAATTGGCGTCGCATCCCACCTGGCTTTTCCATTATTATTTACAGCGTCAATAAATAATTTGTGCGTATGTTGGGGTTTAATTCGGCGTCCTTTCGTAAAGAATTTTATGTAGTGATTCGCAAGTCTTTATTTTAAATGAAGAAATTATTCTAGTTGCGTAAATTCAAATTTATGTCCAAAGTATTAAAATAATCGACAGCAAATAAAAATAACTTCAGCAGATTTTTTGCGAAAACTTTCTTGCATTCGTTCAATCATTCTCTCCCAATATGGAAACATATATATTTAATTGTAACAACTGGAAGCCACAAACATGACTTGTGATATATAATTCCACTGAAAAACCGTTGCACGTTTCGCTGATCAAAATCTTAGCTATCGGATCGAGTTTGTATCAATATCTCTATAACTTCAATATGACCAATAAGGAACGTGTGTACCACTCAAACCAAAGCCCTTCGCTGCAGAACTTAGGAAATAAGTTAGGTGAATACAATTTTAACTTTTCAAGAAAACCTATGCGAATTATGGCTACAATTTTTCGTTGGCTTTCGTCCACGAGTTCTTTATAGACTAGGTAAAGAAGAGTCAAAGATCTGTTGTGTAACGGAACTGTTCATTCAACCTGAAAGACGCCGCAAAAGGACGAAAACACTATATATACGCGTTTTAGAAAGATCAGGTCGCTAAACCATGTTTCATGTTCCTTATTTTTCAAATGTAGTTCTATAAAAAGTAAAATATCGTTAATGTAGAATGTTTCAGTAGAATTTTTCTTATTAATTTCTTTGACGAAAAATATCTGGTAGTGTATACAATTTTAGGGAAGTAGTTTTCAGTGTATAGTCAACCTCTACTGATACCAGTGATGCATGAGGACCAATCAATATTATATGATTGCAGAACGCATAGTCTATCACAGTTCCCATTTGATATACGGTCAAGAGCACTACGGTTTATATATAATATACAATAATGAAGGTTCATATCTAAAATGTCGCACATATATCTTACAGTTCTAATCAAATACACGAGTTCGCTCTTAATGCTGCAAGCAGTCACTAATTATGTGATAACTCCTTCCTCCTGAATACTTCTGGAAGTTGAATGTCATTGGGAAGTTCGATTACTACGTAAAATTTATATTACTGTTTTGTTGAGAAACGAAAGTCAGAGACTGAGTTGACAAGTTGACTGTGAATAGTTTTCGTGAGCCACGATCATGATAAGAATTCAGTGCTAACATACCTGAAACTGATTACGGCTAAATGTGTGCTCAACTCTCTAGGACGTTTCAGAACTGGGAAAAGTAGATGTCTTCTTTCAAATTTTGTACACGTACACTGTGTTACATGACTGAGTTCAGATATCTGTTTGTCTCGCGGCTTTATGAGAAAATTAACTAAACAAAATAAGAAAGAAGAGAAGTCGAAAATGCATGTCGATGATGGTACGTGATACCACAATATAAAAAGTTTGGAAGGCATGCATTAATTTAAACTGAACGAAACTATGAACATAAGCCAAGCTAAAATAGAATATTGTTGTTTGCAATTCTCGAGTATATAGACACATATGCTTAAGCCAGTTAAGGTATGAGGAACGTTTTTAAATGTTCGTTGGTGGGCTACATGCAAGCATTCTTCATGGCATGATTAAAGATAATTCAACATTCAACACATGGATGTGTGTCGAGGCTGTCTTCTCTCTAAAAATAAAGTCTCTTATGTCCTGTTTCCGGCCAGCACTTTGACTATAATTTTATATTTACCTAAAATCAGATCATACGAAAATGGAAGACTGGACTATGCGGATGAAAGTAATCTTTATAATTCAAGTATTACGCAGTTTATCATTGGAAACAGTCTATTTGTCTCAGCGAATTGCTTAGTTTGGGAAACGCCCTTTAATATACACATATCCAAGTATTTTCAAATGGCACTCAACTTCCTTTCCGAGTCTGTTTCTTCAGAGTAATTTTGAAGCCGGAACAGTTCAAATCGTACAGTCTGCAAAATGCAAGGAAGCAATTACAAAGTTGGATGGCTGATTACAAACATGGTGACAAGCAGGTCATGTTATTATCTCTGCTAGTGGCTATTGTCTGGGTACAAAATTAAATTCATGCACACCTATCTGTAGACGTATACATTTGTCTATAGATAGTTTTCATAGAATATCAGTCGGGTTGTAAATCGGGTCTAGCGGCACTTATAATTGTCTTGAAAGCCTTCAACTGAAATTTATACCCAGAAACCAATACTCTGATTGTAGAATTCGAAGGGACACCAAGTGCAATTTCTCCGTAAGATTAGTACGACCCTAGCTGATCTAGCTATTCTTCAAATCAGTTTGATACAGATAAAATATGTGAACTTGCAAACGATGGGTGACAATAGTTCCATTACAACTCGCAATCCTAAAGAAACCATTTTATTATTTTGATTATTGAGCAAACTTGGTATTTTTTAGCGAAACAACAAACACTAACCGATGAAAGTATACTCAACAAGAGCTTCTATTTTGAACTGCTAATGTATTAAGATATGAAGACGCCTCACTCAGTTTCAAAGACAATCACAGGACTGAAATGTCAATAATACTTATCAAGATAGCCACAAATTTGTACTTTTGCCAGTGCGTCTGGAATTTATGGTATTTCGCTCAGCACACTGCAAGACGATATCAGACGTGACTCTGAGGATTATTAATACAGGATAATACTGAGAGCAACTTCCATTTGAAATGGTTACAATTATGTTTCCGTTCATGTGTGCAGAACCCATGATATGGCTTCTCACCTTGTATAGAAAAAGGCACTCTCACGACCAGTGCTCATCCAGACAGTTCATTTGAATTGTCACACTGGCTGTTTTACCTATATGTGGGTGGGGGAGTTATAGCACTCCACTCAGTTTTGAAAGCCACAAGCTCTAGGGAGTAATACTACTTTCCAAGAGTTTCATATGAATGAACACAATCTATGCATGTTTCTAGCCAGCACATATTGAGTACTTATGATATCCAAGTATCACCAACTCTCTCGGTGTCAAAACTGCGAAAGAATGTAGTTCTAATCGAATTTTCTAAGTAAGAAACAGATAAAAATCTTATATATAGGAATCTGTGCTAACGTAGGGATATACAAGAACCTCAGTGATCCAATTGCAAACGACAAAGATCAATTTGGGTCTGAATATAGTTAAACTGATTCATGGTGTGCCCTTTCTTATATTTCTATGGTTACACCAGTTTATATAACGATCGTGCATCCTTATCTGAAGAAATTAGAAAGCAATATTTAAGAATAACATTCTGTAATAGAAAAGAGATTTTAAAGAAGGGAAAAGTAGCTGATTACACGTTTACGTTTTCGCTATACAGTTTTTCGTGTATGTACGTACCAAAACTACTATTGCAAATTTTACACTAAAGTTGCATGCGAAACAAAGAAATTGATAACCCTTGAAAGTTATTATAATTTTCGTGATTATAAAGATAAGAGAAGTGTAAAGATGTCTGCAAACGCGAGACGGAATTTCTTTGGTGACCACCATTGGTAGCAACACAAGAACAAACAACTGTACGACACTCACTTGAAAATTGCGGCAACCAAAAGTTGACATTCGGCACTGTATTGTAGTTATTCCAGTCCAATACTCATTTACAATCTGATATCTCGATACATATAGTTCAAATGTGTACTGGGATCATCTTGAATTTAATTCAATATTGATGGAAGCTAGCTATAATCATTTGAGTCCTGGAACTCGTTTTGAAAACTGAGTGTAACTGCCTTCAAAAAGTGAGATTGATATCATAGCTTAGCAATATATACAAAGTGTGACCACTCAAATGAAATTCCTGGAGTTAACTGTTTGAATCTTTAGGGTATTTTTCAAAACCGAGTGAGATGACATTTATAACTTCTCAACACATCGGCATGGACTGACAGAGCTTTCATTTGAATGGATAACCTTTTGCTCTGACGAAGGGCTAGCGCTCGAAAGGTCAGCTGAAACCTTTCACCCTCAAGGCGAAAAACATAACATATCAACTTTTAGTTGATCAATCCCATCATTTGGCCTATTCGCCAACGTAGAAAAGCTAGTTTTTTGATACATGTATTTAACTAGAAGTAGTTTTCAATTTCGAAAAAAAACCCGGCAACTAACGTAAATTCACGAGGGAGATTTCCCAGCCTTTTTCTAAGATGCAGACAGTTCAAAAAATCTCACTACAATCTGCAACATTGCAAAGTGAGATATTCCTCAAACTAGACGATTTGTATACTAGTTCCGGTTGTTTAAAAAGTGGATAACTTTATCCAGCGTATAGGAACTATCCAGCAGATAAAAGTGCTATCCACACATTGTGACATTGTGTGAAACTGTGACATCTCACTCAGTTTTGAAATGCACTTTCAGAACTAGCTGAAGCTCTTTCATTTGAATGGTCACATTTGGTGTTGAGAAGTTATGACATCTCACTTAGATTTGAAAAGCACTCTCGGGACTCAAGGGGTTTGTAGTGCTTATAAATAGCAAACGCTTTCATTTAAATGGTCACACTGTGTTTCTTTCCAAGTGTCGAGACGATATAGCCTGACCTCAGACGCTAATTTTCCTTCACAGCGAGAACATCTTTCTTGCTGCGAAGGAAAATTAGTATCTGAGATCAGGCTAAGACGTTTTGACAGCTCATTTAGCTTTGAAAAGCACTTTCAGGACCCAAAGGCTTGATAGTGCTTATATATGAAGCGCTTTCATTTAAAATTAAATGGTCACATTGTGTTTTTTCACGTGTTGAGAAGTTACGACAGCTCAATTAGTTTCAAAAGCACTTTCAGGACCCAGAGGCTTGATAGCCTAGATATCAAGCGCTTTCATTTAAATGGTCACATGAGAATTCACCTAGCTTTGAGAGGCACTCGCAGAACTGAAAGGGTTAATGGTACTCATCAAGAGCTTTCATACGTGGTCTTACAGTTTGTGTTTCTGCTTATGTGTTGAGATGTTAGTTACTGACACCTCGTGTACACAGTCCCAAACTAGCCATTCTACTGAGCTCAGAACTTACATTTAAAGTCTATTTTTGTTTTGTTAACGTATAAGACTGAATGTGAACCAAAAGTTACAAAATTGAATGACGGATTTCAAACGGTTTTTCTCTGTAGTTCATACTGAACTCAACAGTTTCATACAACCGGCTCCAAAACAATGGAAATCGTGCACCGCATCATCTTCATCTGATCATGAAAGCGTCAATTTTAACGTGTTGACTAGCAATGTAGCAAATAACACAACTTTTAGCGACCATCTAAAATACACTAAGTTTGAAATAACTGAATATAAACCAAAAAATATATATATCATCTTTCAGCTGGCGATATTTTACTAACAATAAAACACAAAATAAAGCTTGTGTAGAATCAGTTTAAAACCACGAATAGATTCGCATGCATCTTCTACTTCTAGAACATAATTTTGGATATGCTGATGGAATCATCGAGATTATGGAATGTGAATGCCGTATTTCTTAGAATTTTTTCCTAAACCCTAATCGTCAGTATGCGTATAAAACTACAACCACAGTATATGGATTTACAGAATTCTAACTGATTTTGAGTAAACAACAGTCAAAATATCACCTGCCTTTCACTGTTATTTACGGGAAGATATTCCAAAAATGTTGTCGATTCTCGTTTAAGAAAACTGGATTAGAAAACTAAACATATCAGACATGTCTCAAACACGCTGGTTGTTCTCTTCTGCAGGGTCTCATCTTTGAACTGCAGTTTCGAAGTATACATTTGCCACAAACAGTAGGAGAGAGAATTTGAAATTGAGAAAGCAGTTGGTCGTCCATTGTACAAGTCAGAAGGCGATGCAAAACGCTGCATGAAAGGCAAATACGATTTCAGCGACAGGGTATAACCTAACTATGGTTTGTATACGCAGTTTAGAATTTTTCAAACGTTTCAGGTGGTCTGACGCACTATGCTGTTAAATAGTCATAAAATTAAAGGATTCAGTTGACTAACTGTCCACTCAATCCACGACGGTATCTTGCGTTCTTCGTTGACTTTCACGCTGCGTGAAGGAACAAACATTGAATCACACTAAACATGTAAAACACAGCTTTAGTTTCCCGATATACTCTCTAAAATTTGCCTGAAACAAGGACCTCAATGATTGTGAGAACTGCAAGGCGTGTGGATTTTTACTATACCGGCTAATAACACGTCAGTTTCTTAAGGATACTGTTGCCATCGGTAAAGAGACTAAAAAAGACTGCCTACTGAAATACTGTAAACTATATCTAATTCTAAAGTACCACAAATGTGATTTGCCTCAGGACTGGTAGGATTAGAAACTTTCTCGCAAGAAATATAATGTTGTCCGAGCTAAGATACTTTCAGTGGTGTTACGTTCAGAAAGACTGTACATTGTACAAGATCTGTGGTTGTGGAGTTTCACAGCAAAAGTAAAGTTACTTTAAGCTGAAATTCAAACAGGTTGTATTTCTTGTTAAAAGACCTTTCTTCAACCTCTTTAGAATAGAGCGTGTAAGTTCAGAGTAGTGTTAGGCTTTACTAGTCACTAAAAAAATTCACAGATGAAAGAAATTATAACCGGAACTGTACAGTACAGTATGTCCTCCGAACTGATTTCATCATTGCAACTAGATTGCAACTGCCGGACACTCAAGCAAATCGCTCGACAAATATCAAACCAACTAAGTCCCCATTTGTCTCTATATCCTAATGCCAATGATATATCTCGAATCTAACCCTGAAAGATTTTGGCTGTGTCCTATCACCGAAATCGGTATGCAACTCTATCACGTTTCGCGTGCCATTAACAATTCTAATGCAATAGTTTTGTATGTGTCTAGGTTGCAGGCGCAGTCTTCTGGAGCGAATCAATATTACAAAATGTTTTCGCTTAGACGTTAGTTTTTAAAGTTACATGGTTCATTATAGTGCCTAAAGTATAAAATTAACTGTTAAACTGTTCAGAAGATTAAAATAATCGCTTGTCCTAAAATCAGTTTGTGTCATTACCTACTGCCCTGTCAAGAACACTCTTAACTAAACCAGAAATGCCCAGCTTCTGGGTGACTGGGCAAAACGCCATACCATTTTGCATTTCTTGTGTTATTTATTTCTTACAACTGGAGAGTTGAAATTCTCACCATGCCTAAATTTTGAACCAGGTGAAAAACACCGGCTTTAATATGAAAACTTTTCATTTTTCAAAATTTCTCGAAGAGTGGATGGAAGTCTCTTTTCTCAACTGAAAAGTTGGGCCTAACTTTTGAAGCAGTTAACAAAATCCAGAACATATGCATGACCATCACCTTACACCTCTTGAAGAGTAGAAGTGCTTGGTGTTACTCATTTCTTACATCTGAAAAGTCAAAAATTCCCAAACAAAGAGTACCTTTTGAACCAGTTGACACTTTATATATCTTGAAGACTATAAGTGTTTGGTGTTACTCATTTCTTAAAACTGAAGATTGATTCCCACCAAGCCTAACTTTTGAACCAGTTGACAAAAATTTAACCTGGCACATTCATCATCAGGATCATCAACTTACTGTCTTATCTTTTCTCTCCCAATAATGTAACAATCCATACCATTTATTTGTAGTTCAGTCTAATGAATCCATTTGCTGTTCTCATACGTTTCATAATAAAACAGTGAATAGTACATCAAAGGTGACGTTAAGTTGCACTTCACAGACCGAACCTCTACGTAGCTTGATAGATAAAATACTATTCCTTTCAAACATCCATGATTTTAGCTAATATAAGCAGCCACAGAATTATGTACAGTACTGATAGCGATTACAACTCGTACGCATTCGTTGAAGTATTTCCAGCTGGATTTAACTATTTTAGTTTTACCACAACTTAAGAAGCTCACTATTCACTGCCACGTTTTTCACGGCATAAGACTTGTTTTTCTTAGGCCAAATTACTGCTACTGGTGCTTGATTTTGTTCCTCGGGTATTTCCCAAACAAAGGAATCCATGAATTAAAAACAAGAGCCACATCCCTCTTGAATACCATGAGATAATAATTATTATCAGATTTCTACAATCACGGTACTGTATTATCGAGAAAAACACAATTTGACGGCGAAGCTATATGACCAAGATATTCGCATTGTACCAGGAACAAAGAGAGAGAGAAAGCATTTCTTCTGTCAAGGTCTTTGTGTTCTTGTTTGGACTCTGATGACTAAACCACCAGCTCGGTTTTCAAATACTGGTCAACAACTGATGCATCCGGGAAAATAATCCACCTCCTCACAGCTTTATTAGACTGGCAAATACATCTCAGTTCAAAATGTTTATTCTCGTTCCTCTCTATGACTTCAGCTGAATATTAAAATTCGAATCAAAATATAGCAACAGCTACTGTGAAATTCTTGTTTGAAAAATTGGTTGACACATTATCTGGAAATAAATCTGCACAAAGTAGGAATTGTTTCCTGTAAGTAGTTCACACGACTTTTAGTTTTTTATGTCATTTTAGGCAAAGCCAACACTCTGACTTTGTTTTATCATCAATCCGTCGGTAGACATGTCCAAAGCGTTATATAAATAAACAACAATGTCCCGCTGAACCTCTGCTACCTGTTCCTTTGAAAATCTATAGATACACACGCAAAATGTGCAGCGAAAAAATTGCAGTTCTTCTTGCGTGTTAGACCGTTTCTTATACATTTTCGAGCATGGAACTCGTTTTTCAAACGTTCAGCTTGTTCATAGCGAACGACCGGTCCTTTGCTTGTGCAAATTAAAAAATTCGAAAATCAACATGCAGATTGTAGTCACATACACTCGAGCGGCGCAGAGTTGGGGGTCTTGTAAACGGTTGAGTACATTTTGAAAGTTTAGTCTGTGAAAATAAGTCTTCCCTGCGCCGGGGAATGGATCATAGACTGGTAATGAACAACCAAGAGTCCATATATATTTGTTTTCTTTTTGAGAGAGTGAACTACTTGCCGACGTTTCAGGCATCAGAACACTTCTAGGAGTATGACGTTTCAGTTACTCAATTCATAAACTCTTCACTTTGTGATCCCATTTTATTCTAACGCATTAAATGACATCATACTTTAAAACAAAACATTGCAACTAAATGTATCGTAAACTCAGAAAGCTTTAATATAAGCAGGAGTTTTTCTTGTATTGTGCGAGGAACCGCGATTCCTTTTAATTTATTATATATGACTTTTAGTTCCGCAATATTTCATGAAGGCGGGCAGAGCCAAAATTGAGCTTAAAGTGATATTTCTAGCTTTTGTATTTCTTATCTCACAAATCGCCGTCAACGACGAGTCAAGCATTATACAATAAAGCAACTACACTTGATATATGACAATATAATTCCCAGCAAGGACACTGTTGCTGTTACTGTTTTTGACGCGTTTCAAACATTACGGTCATTTAATTTCATACAATTGGAATCTTATCGCGTGTTCCCCGCAAGTTTAGCTGTTTATTAATTCTGATGAAAGTCAGTATCTGGCCACGTTAAGTTAATTTTCTCGTGCTTTAGAAATATAATATTGTTGAGAACGTTAGTCCAGTTCGCTATAGTTTCAGTTCACGTTTACCTGCGAGCACAGCATATATTTTGTGCGCCCGAGGGAAAAAAACAAGACATTATGTTATTGTTTAGAATCTAATCCTCAATAAAATTACCAGATGTGGTCAATTTTAGTAAAATTGCAGTGTTTCGTATGATCGTAGCCACGAAATCCACCCCCGTCTTATGTCATTGCCTTACGAACGCAATAAATATAAATCAAACCAACTTTTTGGACGTCCGTCTTTCACTGTGAACACTAACCATTATAATCTTGAAACTGTATTCATCAGGACATGGTTGCCGAACAGCTCGAACTGTTACTGTGACTACCGAGCCTCACAGAAAATAATTTGAGAAAATAATAACAAGCGAGTTTTAAGTTATTACAAACTGGTCGCTGTGAAACGCTAATACATGTTTTCTCGCACTCATTGTTGCAATGACATTATCTTTGCCTGAACAACGAAGTACACTTAAAGCGCGTGGGAAGAAAATTTACGAGCAAGCAAGACAAAAAGCGTTATTTTCTTAATTCAAAAATTACTTTTTTCCAAAGTTTCTTAATTTCAGTTAATAACTCGAAGATATGTGGAATGTGTATTTTCGAGTGTTAAAAATAGCTGATAAATGTTATCTTTAAGTGACAAAATGAAACTAAGATATTCGTTATTCGCTCGAATAAGCTTGGTTGGTGAGAACCTAACTAATATAGATTCTGCACTCATACCTTTACAAGAATATCAACGTCGATAATTATAAAGAATCGATAACAATTGAACAATGTTGCCAAGTAAGCTCAAGTTATAGTGTAGTGTATTTACCACAGAGCTAACTTAATGTCCGATTCAAATTCAATTGAGGCGATACGTACCCGGAGTTCTAAAGCCAATATTTCAAAGCACATATCATTCTAAATCTAAGATTAATACAAACACCAATTAAAGTTAACTGACCTATGTTGGCTCCTGGCCCTGTGTCCTCAAGATGGTCGAATCTTTAATCTTTAAATTGTCTGTACCTGCCCATTCGAGAGCGTAAATGGAGCCATTATTGGCCGTGGCTCTTAATAAAACAGCCACGAAAGCCCAGTGTTCTCAACACAGAATAGCACATTGTTCGAAGCAAAGCTTGCATTAGGTTTCTACACATTCGCCTATTCATACGAGCACATCCTAAGTGTCTTTATCTACCTCTTTTTCACACGTTTGTGTTGAGCTAATGACTCTTACCGCCCCACATCTCCAAAAGAGATACAGCGACATTTCCACTCGTGGTTGAGTGGCATTCTGCCTCATTAAATGGGCTACCCACTATAATTTGAGCAACTAAACACAAGAATCTTCGTTGATTCTCGCAGCGTGGTTCCAAAATCGCAGAGATCCTGCAGTTAGTACGGCTCAACTTCTTTGTCTAAACAGCACCACAATTGCCCCCTCGATGTTTACTATGTTTAAAATGAATATTACCTGTAGCCCGATCTGTCTTGGGACTACTTACACGGCATTTTATTCCGTGCGCGGTTATAGGAAAGAGTTCAGCTGTGTATTTTGGTATGTCCCTGTATGGCTTGTAAACATTTTAGGGATGTATCTATGAGCTGAGGACACAAATGGGGCGCCAGTATAAACTAGTCTATTGCTATCTAATTAATCTTGGTCATAGATCCGTTCACACAAACAAGAAGAACTCTCTTGTTGTGGAAGGGCATTGTTTTATGTCATATATGTCATATATAGAACAGTATGTAGTCACCCATCTTCTAATGTTGCTGTCGTTCATCTTCGATTGCTCTGTTTGCTAGCTTTTGTTCGGACAGGAAAACTGTGGCCGCTTGCTGTTCGACCGACATGCAAATTCAGTCGCTGCTAAGAACCGCCTTTGGGCACAACATAGAAATTATGAACAGGGTAATAACAAAAATAAAGTGCTTTGTACATGCCGGCTCGCAATCTTCCTTTTTGTCAAGTATCAACTCGCCGTTCTCAAACACTGTGAGATCCTCTTAGTATAAATACAACTAATTGGTTAAAGTACTTTCCTAAACTATGTTAGTTTTTCCATTTCTGCTCGCCCAGAAAACAAATATTTCACTAAAAGGATTTCAATTTCAATATTCAATAACATTGAGAACTCACATGCGTCCATGGAGCTTTGATTAATTAATTATATATCAGTCTCACACGACGATCCGAGGAATAATTTAGCCTTAGTTTTTGTAGAAACTCACGAAATGTCGTACGGTCGTTTTCAGTATGCAATAAACTAAAAATTGCTGCAGTTAAAGGGCTATAAATGACTCAACGACTTAAGAATTCAGTTACTTTTCTCAAGTAGCGGGCAATATCGAGGGATATCACGCGAGATAACATGGGTTAACACCGGCCAGCTCTTGCCTTAATCACTTCCTCCAGCATTTAATTAGAAATGTAAATAGATGAAGCGTTTCGCGCTTTTCTCTTGTCGCCTCTGTCAATAACCCCTGCCTCGCTAAGCCGTAGACAGGCAGAGTTTACAGATCACGAAACTAAATGTTCACTGTCCCGAGTGTTAACACGATTTGTCATCGCACACGACAAGGCTGTGAACATCACGGCCACGTTTTCTCTCTCTCTACTCACATCCTGCCTTCGGTTCACCTCCAACGACGCTCGACAACTAACGTTTAGAACACAGTTCAACGAGCGAAGTAAAAATACTGTACAGTTTCTGTCTCCTGTTTATAATATTGAGTTTATTTTTGTGCTTTCCCCAAGAAATATACAATAAATTCATCGCAATCTTTTTCAACTTATTCAGTGTCAGTGAGTGGTCGATCAATTTCAAAGCGAGATATCATTTGAGCACAATATTCGATCAAACCTTCTCTGAAATCTTCCTATCTGGAAATTAAATGTTGTATGTACATAATATTTTATCTTGTGAATAGGTATATTTCTCTGTACAAGGTAATTGGAGTCTAAAATCTGCTGTTTTCAGCATATAAAAATATTGTCCTCCGCAAAAACCACGTGGCTTTGAGATGTGTTAACACACCTAATGCAGTTTGACTGCTGTCCCCAGTTTTCCGTGGTTTTCAGGTAACAGGTTCTCAAACATTGACCAAAATCAAATTGAACAATTTGAGATCGTTCAAGTTCTTAGTGACTCTGTCTGTAAAATATTTGAACAAAGCCATCTGTTCTGCTTTAGTCCAGTGGTAAACCTCTAGTGTCAGTAGGCCATTTGTAATGTAGTCCCGGTGGCACACTCTGAAGGTCCAACTAACAAACGCCATTTGCAGACGGAACTTTTAAGGTCATTTTAAAGACCCTTATAAAAGGCCTTCCTTGTTTTCAATTATAAATATCTGACATTGTTCTTTGAGATTTTCAAAGACAGCCAAAGTTTGATCCCTCAAGGCCGGGCCAATATTAAATCATTGGAGCTTGTTATTTTCTCGCAGTGTTCTGACAATCCAGGCACAACATCGAAGACGGAAAACTCTGTTCGTGGTAAATTTCATTAGTATCAGTGGGTAATGTAACTCGGTACTGCACACAGCTGTGTTGTATTTTGTCAGTAGGATGTTAGCGACGACTGGCCAACAGAATAGGAACCGGTATCCATGTGAAAGTGTTCGTGAGATGGACCAGTTGCGTACCTATTATACCACTCACTCATGGGCGGAGGAAATTGACTCGAACTTGGACCTGGGAAGCTAGGCGAACTGCCTTTTGTTGAAGACCCGCCATCTTCTTGCGAGCTACCGGAATTAATAGCCTCGGATGGCTTTGCGTGCAACTTCATGTGCTTCCTTAGCGAGCTAGGGTGCGTGTAACTTTTGTTACAGCCGTCGACTTTGCAGATGTAAGGTTTGTCCGATGTATGGACGTGTGAGTGCTTCTTTCGGTCGCTTGAGTTGGCGAATCTTCGATCGCAGCCAGGGAATTCACAAACGAAAGGTTTCTCTCCTGTGTGGGTTCGTTTGTGAATTTTCAAGTTTTCTGACCGCGCAAAGAGCTTCCCACAACTGGGGAAGGGACACGCGAATGGTTTCTCACCTGTGTGAACTCTGATGTGGTTTATAAGTTTGTACTTGGCCTTGAAAGAGAGTCCGTTCCGAGGACAGTCCTTCCAGAAACATACATGGGATGAACTCTCTGGCCCACCGACATGATCTTCCGACAGATGTGCAACGATGTCGTGCATTCGAAAGAATTGTCTTCCGCACGGTTTTCCTTTAGAGCCTGGCTCGATCCATTCACACACGACAACATGACTCAAAGGCTGGCGCAGAAAACTTGGCGGTACACCAAGACCTGGGTGCTGCATGTAGTCGTACCGAGGTGCGCCGAAAGGATTTGAAAACTGCGAGTGTGGAGCATGCGATTCAAGCTTATCCTCTGAGCGGGGATAGAAATCCATGCCCGGTTTGCCAAATCTATAAGCGCTCGTGTAGCTTCCTGCTCCTGGCGTTGGGTAGCCATGGCTGTGCGAACCGCTCACGGGAGATGGATCGTGAGCGTGTGCAACGGAGAAAAATCCATGAGGAGAGCCGTTACTTGCATCACGACGTGGTTCAGAGAGGCCCGCACCATAGTGTGGAGGATACAGAGGGTGCACTGCCGAGTTTGGGAACATGTTGTGTTGAGAAGGGCCGCTTCGTGGGTTAGTCTGGCTTGGACGAGGAGCAGTAGGCTCGACAGAGTTTACATCATTGTTAAGCTGGCGAACAACAGCGTTCTGAGGAACGGCAAACGAATCCTGTCCAGCAAACATCAAATCATGAGTCGAAGATCGGTTTGATCGCGATAATTGTGGCGACGAGTAATGATACTGGGAAGTGCCCGCACTGGTGTACGATTCTTGACTGGAGCTCATCGCACCGGGCAGTATCTGAGCTACTGAGACCGTGGCGTGATTTCCTCAAGTGGGAACAAAGTTGCGTGAGAGACAACCGCGGCACTTGTAAACGAATTCACCGAAATAGTTCTTTGTTTAATTCTCTGTTTCGACCATCCCTCTGAGCAGCAAATATTTAACACCCTTGGACAGCTCCACTCACACTGCTATCAAATTGGCTCGCGGTCTTGGCTTTTGTTGGAAGAAAAGCGCCACGCACGCTGTTTTGTATGCTCGGTCGGATCACGACCCCGAAAAAAAGACGATCTAGCCGTTCCTTGTAGGACTGCTTTGCCAACTTTGACTGGATGTTCAGCGAAGCGCGCATATGGAGTGAAAATGCGTTCCACATCACAGCGGGACTCTGTTCCCTATTGTAACCCCGCTTCTGGTTCTCTTTGATTGGCATGTGTTTGACTTGTTGATATACTGGCACCCAATCAATCGCTTCAAAGCCTGCAGGCTGTTCGCTCTCATAAATATTTCACAATTTCCTCGCCCTATCGGATTTTTTCTTTTGTTATCGTTTCAATAGCAGCGTTTTTCTTATTTTCTCTGACCTTATTTGCAATTAAAGCCAAACAAATTTCCAATTTTCAACTCAACACCTCTCCACTTCACAGTTAAACTGTTCCTAAGGAGACTTTCTAGTCTAGAAAATAGGATTAATTGAACTAGGTCAATATCGTATTCCTCACTGCCGTTCAATAATTTTCAAATATTTATCTATTTCTTGAGGACAAGTTGATTAAGGGGGAGGTTTGCAGATGCTTCTTCAAACTAAAGAATTTTAATTGCTTATTTTGATGGTTAAACGACTCTTATTCCCCCCTGCAGAGCATTCATCGATCTGTGATCCTATTGGAACATTCGTTGCCTAACCATTATTAAAAACATCAACGAGTACTACTGTGAAAAATACTTCCTTGCTCACCGAGTGAATATTTGTATTTTATCTTCTGGTTGACAACTACTTCACACCTCGCTCACCAGACTGAATTGAATCTTTCAATTTGCGTATTGATTTGAATTGATTATTCATTAGGCGTTTTATCTTAATAAGTTTATACAAATGCAAACAGTGGTTAGAAGGAATTAAACTAAGAAGGTGTGAAGACCTCACTTGTGAACGATAATTATATAATCCCATTTCACACAAGCTATATCGCTTGTTTTATTGACTTGTACCAACCTATTATGTGGGAAGCTGCCAAGTCTGCGCTCATTACATCAAACTATGTGTAAAACTATCAATTCTAATGCGTAAGTCAACCATAAAGACCGACGCTAACATCGTATCGACTTTCCCGGTACATTTTCGCGCAAAAAGGATAATTTTAATATTGATATTGATGCTCCTTGTATGTACTTTCAAAGTGGCTGTCGATCGATCTTTGAATAGACCGCAGCCCGCGAGTGAATAGCTTGTTATGACAGACCCTTTCAGACAACACTCAAGCTCTTTTGTGTCGAGTGCTTTCTGAAACTGACACTTTGCAAAAGTACTTGTCACTTTTAGGCCCCTCGGGAAAGTTGTGTCATGATGAATGCAAAACTGTTGGGACGGCCAGCAGTAATTTAATCAAGGATTCAACATCTCTGGGCTCAAAGGAGTGTCCTAATGTTTCCTTTATTTTTTATTCGACTCACAAACAGCGCAAAAATGCAACAAAATTTATCTGAGAGGAAACAAAAATTGCCCTCCTGCGTTGAATTGAAGACACACAAGCAGTCAACAACATGCAATTATCGCATGCATATATATCACAATAATTACGGGCAAAATATTCCACAATTTTACTTTGCTTATTAATGTTGCTGCCGGAAACCCCAGCAACCTAAGATTTTCAGTAGAAGACCACCAAACGTTTCTGTGTAATCTAATCAGGGTTTTTCTCCAACACACAAGTGGTCTCTTTGCTCAACATTTCCTGTGCGAACCTTACCGGATACCACGTGGGTCGCGCTCAAATAAGTGGGAAAACAGGATAATTTGTACCACTCTCGAACCTAGATTTTTTAAACAGCAATTGTAATTAAAAGAGGCAATCCACCCAGTTGTTCTCACGTGAAACTGTACAGGGTACAATGTGTTCAAAGGCATTGGCCACAAATGTCAAATATTTAGTACAAGAATCAGACGGGGGCAGTACTGTACTGTACAGGGGCGGAAAAGTACAAGCCACGAATTTGTTTCGCTTCATCTTTGTATGGAGCCTGATTAAGTGTAAGATATCTATAAGCTGACCGTTAAGAGCCGATAAATATCGCACCACCTTCAATGGTGGAATAAGATCGCTTCATTGGACTTTCAAACAGAATTAATTGAGCGCGCCACCCCCTCTATGAAGACTCACTCAAACTTGTACACAACGCAACAGATCTGCCGCGCTAAAACACACATTCAATGACAGAAACACCAGCTAGATAAACACATAAATTCATTCTCCGCGGCGTAGATACTGCACAAAAATAACGGCTGTTGGTATGAAACGTTATTGAGACTGTTACAATTCTTCACATCGCTGTATGCGTCGCGTGACTGAAAAACTATTTCTCTGTGGGAACACCGGGCGCTGTAGGAACTAAACTGATTTGACACACTAGTATAAGGTGGATTATACAAAAATAAAGTCGTCAATTTGGAAGTAAGAAATAGTACAATTAAACAATCCTAAAATATGTTTTCGCCCACATTTTTCGTGAGGTAAAGCAGTTCCTATGAGGACTAGATAGGCGAGGGCGAATCGCACGCAATGTTTCATGTAATCTCTATCATAACCGCGGGATACTACGTTAAGAAAATAGACCCCATACAGCGCTCTTTCAAACACACAATGTTTTGTATGCAAGGCTTTTTTGTGGCTTCATGAATACAAATTCACAAAAATACAGCCTGGGTCAAGGCAAAACAAAACTCAAGTCTCTCTCAAGGGGAAGGTCACACCAACACGGTTTCGCACCCGACGTAGCCCTCTAGTAGAATCACGCTATCCCTCAACAATATTCCCGCCTAGAAATTGTGGAAGACACTTTTCGTTTAAGGTAAACCCACAAAGATTCACTGCAGCTCAATTTCGTGACAGATCCTGGTTTGTTTTGAAATTCGTTCGAAACTGGGGTTTGTGTATGTATTAATGCTCAAAACAGTTTGTATCGGTGTAGTACCACATCGCCTATTCTTAATCGATCGGAATTTTTTGTGGTGCATTTGCACAAGGGCAACAACAAAATCACTGGTATACAATACGAAATTCACGAGGCTATTCATTTTAAGTTTTGTTTCGTATTTGGGATAACTAAATCAATAAATGACAAACTCGAAAATAAATTAATGCCCCACACATCGGTGATAACCACGGAGGTACTTAAACTTCGATAAAAAATATAACAACAAAATTCTGATTTCAAATCATATTTTTCAATTTTCGCCAGGGCAACACTTTGACCACATCCGGGAAAGGTATTTTTTGTTGAACTTGTGATTTCAATATCTATTAAACACCATACTATAATATAGAACTACTTCATTTTTATAGTTATTTATATCACAAAAATAGTTGCAAATTCTCCCTAACTGCCTCTTAGAATTATCCAATACCAGATAATTAGTCCTAGAAATCTTCAGCAATTTAAGATAGCAACAAATTAGCGAGAACAGAATAGTTTATATAATCTGACATATTTTTGAGTTTCACTTGCATTCTAGGCCACTGTTTATAATATAAACATCCGTACTCAGGCAATATTAATGTTCTCGTGGTCAGTTATTGCAATTTTGGATAAACCAGACTATAAAAATAATATCTGACACTTTGCATTTGTCTCAACAACAATTTACAGGTACAGATAAACAATTAATACTGTTGTAAACTCGCTTATCTTTTTAAAAGAGTAATTTTGTACACGACATTTCGTTTTTCAAACTTCAAAAGTCTACAGCCCTCAACAAGTCACTTTGTTTGATAATGCGATATCGTACATGAAACATAAATATGCCGCAACTACGTAGACATGATGAAAATAGAATAACCCACAAACGCTATAGAGGATAATTATACAAACTCACGTATAGTACAGTCATTTGCAAAGGTATTGTGACTTCAAAAATGCGTATACAAGATAACGTTGTTTTCTGGTGCTGACTTTGATATGTAAGGAAAATTATATTTTCTTAGAATTATATTTTATAGTTATTTATGCACAAAACAAAACAATACTAAACACTTCCATCAGCACTCACGATATGTTTGTTCACTGTTGTCTCTGCCAAGAAAATATCTTTCAGTTCCATCTGAAAAACACAACTGGGATGTACCCAGTCATTACCGATTTTCTATACCATACAGCTACGCCGTGAATATTTAGAATTTTTCTTAGCGCAGTGAGTGAAAAGTAGTCAATGTTCTCTTTCTATTTCAGTTCCAAGAAAACCCAACGGTTTCAAGTATGAATATAATTTTTTTTAGGGAAAACTGACATTTTCTTCGAAATCGCCCTCAAGAATCAGGAAAAGACGAGATGTAATGAAAACTGTTACTCTGCGAATTCTAGTCTCTGAGTAGGGAATATTCCGACATATGTCGTTCCGCCATATGTGTGGACTGGACCGTTGACAATACTGCCTCAGTTACCCGTAGTGGACAGCCTTACCAGTCAGACTTTGCCAATATAGAATTAAATAAAACCATATGCAGTCATTCAATTTTGTACCGCATGTTACACATATTTTGTGAATAAAGAAGCAAAACCTGCCATTAAAATACAAACAGATTCGTTGAAATGTATGGAAATAAAAGAAGAGAAAGGGTCATGGCTAGGCTAGGAAAATAACTATCACAAAACATACAAAAATAGCGCGAATATATGCAAAACATACGAAAATAGCTACCACAAAATGTACAAAGGATCGTTCCAAATGACCAAGCAAAGTCACTTAAAATGTTTATTGTAAACAAATTATCCCCTCATGTATTCATGAAACTTTTATTTTCAGCTCAGCGTTTCTTTGTTCAGGCATTTAATAGCGTTGCCTCGTACATTACCAAAACAAAGGAAGATGATCTTCAATATTCAGTTTGCAAAAACAAAATAATACCTAAACACGTTCCACCACCGGCAGCAACACAGACCATGCAATCATTTGACAGAAACAAATATTGAATATTATCATACTATCTAATCAGGATATGTGGAACTTGTGTATTATCAAACATCCTGCCTTTCTGTCCCAGTAAACGGTTCATTGTGGATTTTCAAGTGATTTATGCTTAATTATTATGCCTTAATTCACGTGTTACAAACAAACACTGGATTATAGTCACTCACGTTCTACCGAGTCACTTATAAGCACCCACAGCACTAATCGACAAGAGTTGGGTAATTCCGGTGTTGTCCTGTCTTAAAGAACGTGTGGATCAGAGTAGGTAAATGCACGCGGTGTCTGTGTGGTGTGAATAAAAGTAGACTGACGTTAGTGCATGTTAGCGGTCTGTCTCAGTCCTCTCTCACAGCACGTGTCGATAAAGGTAGGCAAATCAGACGGCGTTAGTGGTCTATCTCCTCTCCCACAGCACGTGTTGATAAGGGTAGGTAAATGCCCGCCGTGCTCTCATGGGAGTGGTCTATCTCCTCTCTCACAGCACATGTCGATAAGAGCAGGCTAATGCTGGCGTTAGTGGTCTGTCTCCTCTCTCACAGCACATGTCGATAAGAGTAGGCTAATGCTGGTGTTAGTGGTCTGTCTCCTCTCTCACAGCACGTGTCGATAAGAGCAGGCTAATGCTGGTGTTAG
>JANVCK010288603.1:0-14439 GCA_026546655.1 Epizoanthus illoricatus
GGCAGAACCCCCCAGTCCTGATAGGGTTAAGTGCTTAAACAATTAATCTCTGCCTTATGTTCCAAATTTATGAAAGTCTGTGACTCACATAATATCCTAACATGCCAGACAATCTTGCTGTAGGTCAGAACTCATTCTCCTATAGAGGTGCTAAACTCTGGAACTCTATCCCTGCCACGATCGAGAACATCAAATCCATCGCTGCCTTCAAACACCTGCTGCTGTCTCACTGCAGAAGTACCAGTAACTCTTGATTCGAAACTAATTTTTATCTGACTGCTTAATATTCTATTTTTATATCTTATATTTAGTCCATTTTATAATATAAAGCTGTAATATATTAGAGTATTTTTATAGATTTTAAAATTAGTTGTATTTTCTTAAATATTTATGAATTGTTATAAAGGAGCATCTTTTATTATCTTAGTGGTAGTTGATATGGATGCAATCCTTATTATCTTAGCTTTGATTTCATGTTGGCTGCACTCTTGTTCCACTGCTTAATCCATATATTATTTTCCCATATTGCAGGAACATATTTAAGACATAAACAACTTGGAACTGATGTTTTTCCCAAACACACCTTGTTATTGGTATTTGACAATGATTGTACTTTTTGATTAGTGTTTGGGAAATCTTCAACATTGTAGGAGAATCTTCTTTCTAAAGGCAAATTCACATGCTATGATTTGTTAGCCTGGTTTTTACAAAACTGCATAAGAAAATATGTGAAATCAGGCTGACAATCAGCCCAGTTTTTAGCTGTAACTCAGGCGTTTTACACTAACAAGTTGGGCTGACAAATTGCAGCATGTAATCTGTCAAATACAAATTGGACCAACAAATCAGAGCAAGCAAATCTGCCTTAAGACTTACATATAAAAATTTCCAATCAAAATTGAATTAACTACTGTCTTTCATTGTAAGACCTTTGGGAATTGCAAGGAAACTACAAAACACTGAATGAGGTAAAAAGCAAGCTAACTACTAAAGAAGAATAAATTATTGAATAGTAGAGATTGATGCATAAATGATACAAATGAATCTGTTGTTACTCCAGTATCCTAGTAATGTTTTAGGCTATTTGGAGTGATTTTAAATGTCAATTTGCAACCAAGATACTTTGCGATTATTTGTTATTGTTAAGTTACATATTAACATTACAGTGCATCGTCATTGTCACAGCCCACATGAGGTTTTATACTCTTATTTATTGGAAATAATAACATCATAACCTGTTTTGAAACACTTAGAAAGTCAATGTGACAAAACATAATTTTTGATCTTGAATTTATTGGGCCGCAAGAAATTCAATTATTCTTGTAACACATGTTGGGTGCAAATGAGTCTCTCCAACTTGGGGAAGCACTCCCAGTAGCCCACAAATCAGTCAAAAGACACAAGAACATGACTACTTAGATACGAAACTTTATTGGTGTCATTTACACCAATTTTCTACTATTTTACAAAATCCTGGCCTAGTCCCATACAAATTATTCCTTAAAAGGTTCTAACTAACAAATTACAGGATCCTCCCAAACACTAACTCTCAGCTTGGGCTGCCTGTGGTTGATGTTAGATATCAAATGTTTCTTTTAGGGATTTGTCTCGACTGTGGTCAAATGATGACGTTTCTCTGAATCATGCTTCTGAGGTATGTGTTTATTTGTTTCTTGGCTAGACCTCCCAGAAACACTCCTGGACACAGTTGTATGAGTCCACATCATTTATCTAGGATTTTACTGTATGACAAAGATTACAGTCAAATGTTATGACAAGTCTTTCCTCAGCTCTACTTTAGTTTGTACCATAACAGACCTCTCAAGTCTCCCAGTTTTACCAGTAGACTTCCAGTTTTAAACAAGGTCTCCTGGTTAGTCATGAATTTCCCCTGGCAAATGGATTGACAACCCCATGCAAAATGTTTTTGAAATTTTGTCTTTCACTATCCCTTGTAATGAGGAATAAATCCTTGCTATCACGTGGATTTCTTCTGATTTACATCTGCTACTAGAACATTTCATTTTTGTGACACCAAGGTAGCTTAGACACAACTGAGCATGAGAGGTCGACCTTTTATTTGGAAATTTTGGACTTGACAAACTACACAGGGGCTAAAAATTGCACCAACATTTTTCCATGCATTATGGTAACTGTCCCTGGGTAGCAAAATTAATAGTTTAAGATGGCCAGGGGCTACAATGGCTCCAGTGTTGGTGAAATGAATTTTGAACCCTGATATCAGTATTCTTCAACAAATAACCCTTGATGTTTCATGGCTGGTTTTTGCCTTACACAGAAAAAGCAAGATGAGAAGAAAGAACCTGAGGAGGAAGAGGAAGAAGAAGAAGAAGAGGAAGAGGAGTTTGGACACACAGAAACCTATGCAGACTATGTGCCTAGTAAATGTAAGTCTTGTTTGTCAACTCATTAATATTCTGGCCACATTGCAGTTCTGTGAACCTTCTTTCAATTTGCAAAGATAGGAGAACCCAACTTTAAAACAATTTTATTGTAGGCAGAGGTGAGGTGAAGTGATGTGAGATGGGATGAGATAAGTTGAAATGATATGAGATGGGATAAGATGGGATGGGATGGGATGGGATAGGTTGGGCTGAGATGAGCTATGGGAGGTGGGTTAGGATGGGATGAGATGAGATAACCAGATATGGTGAGATGAGATGGGACAAGATAAAATGGGATGGGGTCAGATGAGATTGGATGAGATGAGGTGCAGTAATGTGAAGTGGAATGAGACAAGGTGAGATGAGATGGGATAAGATAAGATGGGCTAGGATGAGGTGAGGTGGGTTGGGATGAGATCGGATAAGATGAGATGGGATGAGATGACCAGATAAGGCAAGATGAGATGGGATGTGGTGATATGGGATATGATAGGATGAGATGGGATAAGATGAGCTGGGCTGGGATGGGAATGGGATGGGACAAGATATGATGATATATATACAGGATAGGATGTGGTGGCATGGGATAAGATGAGATGGCTTGAAATAGGATAGGGTGAAGTGGAATCGAATGAACTAAGATGATGAATGGGTTGGGTTGAGATAGGATGGGATGAGAAGAGATGGGATGAAAGGGGATGAGATGAAATGGGATGAGATAAGATATGGGATAGAATGAGATGGACTGGGATAGGATAGGTGGATGGGATAGCATCAGATGTGATGAGATGGAATAGGGTGGGATGGGATGGGATAAGATGCAGTGAGATGAGATGAGATACAGTGAGATGGAATGTGATGGGATAAGGTCAGATTATGTGGCATGAGGTAAGATATGGTGTGATAGAGTGGGATGGGTTGACATGGGATAAGATAGGAAGTTGAAATAGGGAATTGGGTGGGATGTGATAGGATAGGGCTGTTTCCACTGTTAAACGAGACTGACTAGGATTGGATTGGATGGGATGGGATGGAATAGAACTGAATACGATGAGATGACATTGGATAAGATAATTATGTTAAGATAGAATTATGGTTACATGTATTTATACTGAGTGCACAATATATACGTTACTGTTGCTGTTACTGTTGCTATTATTATAATTTCAACTTAATATTAATGGTATCCTGATATCTTGCATGTTTGCAGTGAGTTATGGAATGAAACACCCTGATCCTGTCATTGAAACAAGGTACGTGATAACTTTTTGTCTAATAAGGTATACCAAGTAACAAGATAAATTTAGTGTTTGGCCAATTGCCAATGAGTATGCTGTAGTGATTCAGTATTAAATTAACCTCTTTCCATTCAGTGGGAAAAATTATTATAATTTTATCAAACTCATCTAATGTTTTGTGTTTGCTCCAGTTCACTATCATCAGTGCAGCCGCCTGACATATGGTACCGACTAGCCATGCCAGAGGATGTCATCCAGAAGAGTTACTTGTCAGCACTTCAGTTGGAGGCTGTTGTATATGCTTGCCAGCAGCATGAGACATTTCTTGCTGATGGATCAAGGGCAGGTTTTCTAATAGGTAGGCATTTCAAAAACAATAATAACTGGTTTATTTACATGCAAAGGCACATCATGAATTACTGCATGTTTGCAAAATAGAATAATGTATAAAAATGGAGAAAAGGCTAGTTATAATATTTCTAAAAGGATAGTACTGGGGCACTAGGGCCAGTTTACAGTTATGGTAAAAAAAGTTCAATATTACATTATTTACAAATATTAAGTATAAAAATTATGTACACATACTAGAATAGAAATATTAAAAATATGTTAAACTGGTAAACAAGGGGAGAAAGCTCCATCTAAACTGTTTTGTTCTACATGTAAATAGAGCAAGATTATTACTATTTCAAAGATTACACCTACGAGTCTTGAACGTAGTCTATATCTGAAATAAGGTGTGCAAGCCTTGAATTACAGACAGATTCTGTTTTCGGGCCTAAATTTTTTGCCTGTAAAGCTATCGCCATGAAGTTTTCAGTAGCTGTAGTCAGATAAATAAGACGTATTCTGGCACTAATTAGATGATGTCAGTATGCATAATTTATGAGAAGAAATTATGAAAATTAGGCTTTATGTTCAGAAATTGTAATTTTTCCAGAAGAACCTGTTTCAACTCAGACTTTTTTATTTTTTACCATTGATTTTGTGGTTTTTTCCCACAAAACAATGTTTTCCACCTGTTTTGCTCAAAATCATCAAAAAGATGGTTGCCAAAATGGCAGATGTTTTGGAACAACTGTTACCATAGTAATGTTCAGTAATTAATTAATTGACAACTGTTGCCATGGAAATTAATTAGTATAGTGTGGAGTACTTGCATGCCAAATGGCTTTCCTTAATTATTCTCAAAGACAACCATTTCAAAAATCATCCCCCGCTTGTCATTTGTGTTACTCAGATAGGCTTATACATTTAAAGGTTAATAACATATTTTGAAGAACAAATCAGATACCTTAAGGCTACTGTTTTAGTGGCTACTAAATTTGGCAAATTTGGGGTATTTGTGAAGAATTACTAAATTAAGTATCACTTAACCTGCACTAGGAAAATGTTTTGTTCTCAAAATAGCTACCAAACGCTTCTTGATAAAGATAATGCTGTTTAATATTCAATTTTTTCCAAAATGTCAGGTTGATACTTTAATTGTTTAGAAAATACAGACATTTGAAATGTAGAATTTTTAGGCATTTCAAGCACTCAGATTGGTTGAATAGGGTCACATGACCTATTTACTATTTGAAAAAAAAGAAAATTGAACGTTTTTCAACTGCTTAGAATTACAATTAAACTGAGTTTAACCAGAAAATCCAATCCAACTCCAAATTAATGTGCAGAATCTCGTAATTTGTATGACAAAGCTATGGAATGTCAAAGCAAATTTCAGGAATGATTGACAGCTGCCAATCATAGGAATATCGCAAACAATGAAATCACAAAAACTCCTATTTTAATAATTTTTCTGTTCTGTTTTGAAACATCATTTGGCATTAATTTAGTTTCAGGGCCCCTTCAGTGATAAAGTACTACAAATTGGCAGCTGTCAATCATAGTAAATGCTCAAATAAGGAAATCAGGAAAGGTCCTTAGTCTCATTCAGTTTTAATTATTTTTCAAATCTGTTCACACATGTAACTTCTAAAAGCCATTTTGCATTAAAATGGTTTAGGCCCACTTCAACAATTACTTACTACAATTTGGCAGCTGTCAATCATAGAATATACCCAAATAAGGAAATCAGGCAAAATCCTTATTCTCCTTCAGTTTTCGTTATTTTTCATTATTTTTCAAATATGTTTTCAGATTTAGGTTCTAACAACCATTTTTCATTAAAATAGATTTTGACCCACTTCAGTAACGAAGGAGTAGAAATTGGCTGTTCTCAATTATAGTAAATTTCCAAATAAAGAAATCACTCCAGGTAAAATCCTCTTTCTCATCCAATTTTACTTACTTTTCAAATCTGTTTTCAGAATTAAACTCTAAAGACCACTTGGCATTCAAATAGTTTTGGGCCCACTTCAGTGACCAATCAGCAAAAACTTATGACGATTTTTTCTGAAATAAGGCATTTTGTTGGTGAAATAATATCATTTTTTCAATATTATATGCTTTCATTAAACCTCTTTCATAATTATTAATGAATCCACTAAATTTAGAATTCTCTAATTTTAGTAGCTGCTAAGAATAGTGACCTAAAGGTAAATATTTCTTCATATTCCTCAAGTTGTCAGTCATGTTTCATTTGTGATTGTATGTGTTCCAGGGGACGGTGCTGGTGTGGGGAAGGGTAGAACAGTGGCTGGTATAATCTATGAAAACTATCTTTGTGGCAGGAAAAGAGCCCTTTGGTAAGTAATATGTTAGTTAGTTAGGCGAAGATTGTCCAAGTTTCTTCAAGAGAGAATGTATCAAAGTTCAGAAAATGTACAGGAAACCACAGGCCACCCAAGCTCACGGTTAAAATTATGGTTACTCATTTTAAGACTTTGTATGGGGTTTCACTTGTATGATTAGGACAAGAAATATAAATCACTCTAAAATGAACTTATTTTAAAGAGTATACTATAAATTTCTACTATTGGATGCAATTATAAACACTTTAAAGCCATTTAGAGTGATTCTGGCACCAGCGGATGTTTTACAGAATCAGATTTTAAAGAATCTATTAAATATAGGATCTAATGACCGTTAAAATTTTTAAGAGACTTTGTATGGCCTTTTCACATCGATGGGATTAAAATCCTAAAATTGCTATGTACTCATTCTAAAACTTACCCATATCACAGAATTGGCCCTGGGTGTAGTTACATCTGGATTTTAAGCCATTTGGAGTGATTTTACCATCACTAGGAGTTTCTTTCTCTTTAGGGTGAAACCTGTGATGTGATATATTCTCTTCTGTGGACAACCCTTGTGTGTTGTGTGTTGTCCTTTGAGAGAAACAAAACTAGGATAGGAGGAGGAGAAAAAAGGGAAATAAAGGAAATAATTTGTAGTTCTCTTCATTTTCTTCTCCTCGCTCCAATTGCTACTTATTCAGGACCTTTGGTGCCTCAGCAAGTGAAGTGGGGCAATGAATGTCACTATTTGTCAAAATAATATGTATATTATATAGTCAGTAAACTAGCTGACACAGTAGTATTACTATTAAGTAGAGGAAATATGGTAATACTATTTGTGTGGGCATGGTTGGCTTAATCGGTAAGATCTCTGACTCCCAACCAGAAGGAGTGGGATTCAATCCCTGGCCTTGCCAAGGGTTGAACATTTTTGTGACCTTCTTTCGCCACACTGTCCATGAACAGGGACGTTAAGCCGTTGGTCTAGTCTCCTAAAACACCACTCTGCATTTGCATTTTAATGAAGAAAAATACCCCTTTAGGGGGTGGGGGCTTAATAGAGGCCTGGGGCTTATTTAATTTTTGGTGCCTCAGACTGGGGACATATTAGAGGGGGCGATTTATTAGAGGCTGGGGGCTTAATAGAGGAAATATGGTAAATTATTAATTTTGTTTCAACCATTGATAGGCTAAGTGTGTCCAATGATCTCAAGTTTGATGCTATCAGGTAAATACATCTGGAACATGGTTTGTTGACGTTCATGTCTAACGATAAAAGAAGGGGCCTTGGGGCTCTTCAAAAAATATCAACCAATCAGTAAGCTTCAAGTTAATTGGAATGTCTGGGGTAGGTTGAGTTTGCACGGGGCAGTGAAACCAGACACTGGAACAGCAGTTATAAATAGGTCTTGAGCTGTCTTGGCCCTGGTCTTGGCCTTTTATCGTGACACAAGTGCTTTAATGGTTTGTTTGCAAGTAATGTTCATACATGTAGATGCCAAACTTGAGTAAGAGTGGGGTGTGAGTCATAGACATGGGGGGACACACACACCAGTAACATTTCTTAAATTATGGGATTCTCAAACTTGTCATTTCCTGCATTTTGTTAATAACTTTGAGTGAGCAGTGAACAACTTCAGTATAAGGACTTGTTATCTTAACATACCTCAGTTCTG
Organism: Epizoanthus illoricatus; assembly: GCA_026546655.1. Classification (NCBI taxonomy): domain Eukaryota; kingdom Metazoa; phylum Cnidaria; class Anthozoa; order Zoantharia; family Epizoanthidae; genus Epizoanthus; species Epizoanthus illoricatus. Next base: position 8,001 of record JANVCK010288603.1, read on the forward strand.
TGCTGTTTAAAGTCAAGTCTTGAATGAACTCCAGGCTGCTGTGAGCCTCTACAGAGTTGCTGGGAAGCTGGGACATGTTCTCTCAAGAGACTATAAATTTATGCAAGTACTATAAAAAAGAACTGTAACTATACTGTAGTTGAATGTGAATAAATAAAGAATATGTGGGCAAAAATAAATAAAAAAGTAATAATATAAATTTAGGTTCTTGGAAAGGTCTTTTATCCATTTTGGAAAAAAGCTTTCCCATTAGAGTACATACCATCAGCAAAGAGCTTGATAAGAATCTGATGTGTGTGATTAATCATGTGATCATGAGAATAAAACTTGAGGCATTATCACACAGCAGAGGCCTGAGACTTGGTAGATATGAATGATGTTGAGTTCACCTCCTGGCATTACTGATAATTATTAGATATCAAGTTCATGTCGGTATCAGGAAGTTAATTATATTGATTCAGTCTTAATTAGTAACATGTAAAATGTAATATGTGATCTTGCTCTGCAGAGACCTGAGAGACATTGGTTGCAATGTTCATGTTAATTCACTAAACAAGGTAAGACAGTTTGGTAATGTCTGGATCAGCACTGATTTTTGTTTGTTATCCAATCCTCTCATCATGGATTTTTTTTTTCATTTTTCATTATTTATTTACTCTCATTGTGAATTAGTTTTAATAATGGGAATGGATAGTAATATAAAAGGCAAGAGTTTAACAGCCTCTTATGATTCAGTGGCTTTCAATTAATTGTTTTTCAGTTCAAATATGAATCAAAGTTATCATCGAAAACCAATGGCAGTGTGAAGAAAGGTGTGATATTTGCGACATATTCTTCACTGATTGGTGAGAGTCAAGGGAGTGGCAAGTATTGTACACGGCTCCACCAGCTGTTGCATTGGTGTGGCTCGAACTTTGAAGGAGTTGTATCCTTGAACTGTGATGGCCTTCTGTTCCTTTATAGTTTGGGGTGTATGTGACATCCTTGGATGAATAGTTGTTTTATTGAATAATCTGGAGCTAGGACAAACCTTTGAGCCTTCATTTGTTTAACTTGCCTTCAGAAGTTTTTAACCATTGAAAGTTCTTCATGGTAATGAATAAGTAAGTCTACTCCAATCAAGGATTGACAAAGTGGTTTATCAAGTGCTTTCTGTAGCATGAAGTGACTAGGAGTATTACTACCCCCCTGGATAGGATACTAATCCATCAACAAGGTTAACCGCCACCCCCAACAATTTGCTAGGTACCCATCTATACACCCGACTGGATGGAAGTACTGAGAGAGTAAATGTCTTGCCCAAGGACATGAAGTGCAAATGGCTTGATTTGAACCCTCAGTGTTTCGGTCTTTAAAGTCCAACACACTAATCGATAGGCCACCTTCCCACTGTGGTAATAAATGCATTGCATTTACAACTAATAAATTGTGTTTTTGTCAAGTTAATGCTAACTATGACTCTGGGTTAAATATTGAAAAGTAACTGTGATGTTTGTTGTGTGAAGAATGGCATTTTCCAGGTAATAACAGACTTTCTCCCATGCATGTGTAAGTAATTATAAATATCTTTTTCTGTATGATAAATTACAGTTGATTTACCTTGAGTGATTGCAACTGTTTTTGTTTTGCTAAAGGATATTAATTTTGTCTTGTGAACCCTTTACAGACAAAATGATGTGTAAACACAGTATCATATGTAAGTCTTTTTGCCATTGCATAAATTGTCAAATTTTCTATTCCACTTCAATCTAAACTGTTCAATTTACCTGAGCACATAAGCTTGAAAAGCCTTCTCAGTGCAGCTGCACCCACAGTATACTCATGTGGGAGTGCCCTCGCCCTGTCCCCACTGTGCTCCATCTTCACAAAACCATAGGGAAATAACTGTTGCATTGGAGCTCTTCACCTCTCCAACCTGCTAAAACCCAGCATTTCTAATCTGAGCTTCAGACCAAGGTGACGAATCCTAAGACCCAAAAAATGGAGACTTGAGATCCAAAGGAAATGTACCAAAACTATTGTATTCCCATAGAGCCATTTGCCATTTGTTTTTCTGACACCAGGAAGTATTCAATTCTATCCTGTGAAATGAAGTTCCCATTTCATTCCCCTTTCTTTTAGTTTAGTACCCACTGGACATTCCCCAATGTTTTACTGTGAACCACAACAATTATACTCCTTTACAAGCGGTGACCAGATAATTCTAGATGAGTGCCATAAAGCAAAGAATCTGGTGCCAGCTGGCTCGTCCAAACCAACCAAGACAGGAATGACGGTGCTGATGCTGCAGCAGAGGTTACCTAAAGCTCGAGTGGTTTACTGCAGTGCTACAGGTATGACCAAGGGACCATTGCATATGACTCAGGGTTAGTTGCTCTCTTGAGGGAACCATTTTAGGGTAGGGCAGTGGAACATTAAACATCAATGCAGAGATGTTAAGAATTGTGTCATACGGGACTCGATATAGGACAATTTCAGATGTTTTCCTGTTTACACTTTCCTTGTAAACATAAATCTAACTTCAAGTTTGCAACAAACAGAATCCATAAATCAAAATAGCATGGCAGAGTTAGTAGTCCCCAAACTCATAGTTTTGAAAGAATAATTGTTCAAAAATTTACGGTTTGAACTCTTGCCACCCATGGATCCAGATTTATGCTAATGAGGCAAAAAGTAAGCAGCAGTGTCATCTGTAATCCTGTATTTGCCCCTTTAACAAATCTCACAACGCATCTCATTTTCAGGAACTTCTGGTTTCTCACAATCCAACAAACAGTAGTCACCGATTGTGTGTATCCGTTTGTATATTCTTGGTTTGTATGTGACGTCACAGCTGCCATTTTGGTGCACCATAACAATAGAGTTGTAATTATTTTCTTTTGTTCTGGACACCAACATGGCCGCCATGCCCTTTGTCATTCAAATCTCTGGGGATTGAGTGAAAACTAGCAATTGTTTATTGGATTAAGAAACTGGAAGTTCCTGAAAATGAGATGAATTGTAGGATTTGTGCAATCAGTGAATGGAGCGTTACCCACTTTTTATATAAAGAACTGTTATGTATTGCACTGTGAAGAACAATTTGATTTGTAAATTAGCAAGTCTGTTATTTAAGCTAACTTTTAAACTGTTCAGCAGGTTGTTTGATCTTGCTATAACTATGAACTAAACCAAATTCACTTGCAGTCTGTGTTCCTTTCCAGGTGCCTCAGAGCCTAAGAATATGGCCTACATGTCTCGGTTAGGAATATGGGGCCCAGGAACTCCATTTCGAGAATTCACAGACTTCATTCAAGCAGTTGAGAGAAGGTGAAAACATTTTACTGACACTTTCAAAATAATATATTGCATTGTCTTGATAATTAGAATAACGTAAAATTCAGCTGTAGGTTTATTTTTATAGAATTACCACAATTCTAATTAACAGATAATACAATGTAATCAGTAGGGCAGGGACGAACCTTCAAACCTTCAAACCTTAATTCATTGACCTTGCTTTAAACTCTATTCTTGACCTTCAAAGCTTCGTTTTCATCATGAAATTATTGTATTTATGAGAAAATGCATTATTTTCAAATAAAAATTTTTATACCTGGACAAGCTGCCCTGAAGTGCCAGTTTTTTGTGTGTGCAAAACGTCCCCTAACATTGAAGTTCACGCAGAGAAATGTGCTTGAAACTGGCTTGAAATAGCTGGTTGTGGTATTCCTTAATTGTATTACACATGTCTTTTGATTAACTTGTTTAATTTGTGTTTTACGAGTTTCTGTTCCTTTGTGCATGTGACTACATGAGAAATACATTTTTCAACTGAAGCTTTCATTGATTAGCATATATAGAAACAAAGGTTTAAAGGTTCATTTGAAAACTCAACGAACCTTTGAACTTTTTTTTGGCCTTTATCCCAACCCTAGTAGTCAATAAAGAAACCTGCCAAGCACAAAATGCTCTGGAACCATCCCCAAACAAAGGAACATGCATAATAATTATGTTTGGGGGAGGGTATAGCACGACCGAACATCACCAGACTTGTTAGCTTATAACTGGGCCTATAACTGGAATTTCATGGTATGTTTATTTTCATAACATTTTGTGTTTAATTTCATGTGGCTTACTTATACAAGAAATAAATGTGCTTCTTTGCAGGGGTGTTGGTGCTATGGAAATTGTAGCTATGGACATGAAGGTATTTACATGTACAAATTACCTTATAGTAACCAGTAATAATAGTTTGTAATAATAATTACAATAACAGTTGTTGGTAGTAATAATAATACCATAGTTATTTAGCTATAAGCTGATCCCAAAGCTCAACCTCATATATTAAATAATTGCAGGCTTACATAATCTTAAAAGCACTTTTAGTCAGAATTTTGATCAAAGCTATTATGGTGTGATTTCAAAAATATACTCTGCAAAACTCCAGACTGTAAAATCTGAAGAAAGCCCTGGATTTTGATAATGTGAAAGACCACTTTCAGGACTCAAAGGTCCATTGTTTAATTTACAAGCTACTAAGCATTAACCTGGTTTGTCCTTCTGATGACTTTGTTTTCCTTCTCAGTTACGGGGAATGTACATGGCACGACAGTTGAGTTTTGCTGGTGTAGCATTTGATATCAGAGATGTGAAACTGCCCCAGGACTTTGTGGAGATGTACGATGCTTCAGTCAGTCTGGTAAGTGAAGATAGTCTTACTCACTCATTCAATTATTACATACTTTAGTCTGATCCCTTTTACAAAATTAATGCAATAACTATGGCATCAGAAGTCTCTCACCTGTGGCTAATAATAATGCATGTATCAGTGTTAAGCTGGAGGGGGGGGGGGCTGAGTAAAATCCGTGCATTTGAACTCAGACAAGGATTTCTGTTCAAATTTCCCACCCCGAGGCAATCGTTGACGGTCAAATGAGTAAGTTATTTACTGTAAAAACGTTTCAGAATTTGACTAAAATGGTCAAATATCCCCACCACGAGCAACTAATTGCTGTCAAATCCCCCACGTATGTCCAGCCTCCCCCTCCCCTCCCCTTCCCTTTCCGTCCCTCCTGCTTAACACTGGAAGTGGGAAGGGATGAGGGGGAGGAGAGGAGTGAAGTGGGGTGGGTAGGGAAGAGGAGAGGGAGGGAGGGATGATACAAAAGAGATAACTAGAGATAGAATGCATGGTTACATGGTCATTGAAAAGTTTGAGGATTTGAAAAATCTCCTTTGCAGGCTGGGAAAGCTGTAGAATTTCAGTTTTTTCCCCATGAATTTTGTAATTGTATTAGTTTTAGAAAATTTTAATCTGAACTTTTGAATGTCTATTTAGTCTATCAGTTATTTTTAACTAAAATGTTATTTAAAATTATTAGATTTTTGCCATGGAATGTTGTTTGCATTTTATACCCTGAAAGAGTATGGCCTTTAACCCCATAAAGGGACAATAGAGTTCTGTAAAAAAGGAATGGCAGTATTAAATAAAATTTGTGTGTGGACTGTATTTTTTAGTGGAAAGAAGCAAGAGAAAAGTTTGAAAAAGCCGTAGACCTGATGGAAGCAGACAACAGGATGAAAAAGACAATGTGGGGACAATTCTGGTCAGCACATCAGGTACAGAGATTTTTGGGAAAAACTTGGTTGTGGTAGCAGAGTGTATTGGATCTTCTTATGGCTTAATCAAATAAGGCATTTGTTTGAGAGGTTATTTTAATAACAAAAATATTTTAAAATATCCAGTTGCAACTAAGATAGGTAGCCTGCTAATTCAGCTGCCTCATCGGATGCGCAATGGACTAGGTCCGAATTTGCTTTGCCCAAGTGAGACGTCTCATTCACAAGAGTCAACATTCCATACTGATAAGTTACTAATGATCTCTGGAATCTAAAATATATTTTCATAAATTAACACAACAAAATTGCTATCAACCTATAATTTAATTGTAGGCCCTTTGCTGTGTACCTATGGGCTGGCTGTACCAGTTGTTGACAGTACGTTGTTGTTCTCTTTCAGAGATTTTTTAAATACTTGTGCATTGCATCCAAAGTACATGAGGCTGTAGAGATTGCCAAGAAATCCATTGAAATAGGGAAGGTACTGTCTGTCTTGTACAATATAGACCAATTGATAGTCACTAGAATCTTAGGAAAGTGCTACTAGGCTCCCACAAACCCACCCTGTACAAATCCTGGATTTGCTGGCTAGTGTTGTTGTTGGTGTTGTTGTTTACATGTTGTCTCCATTACCTAGTGTGTGGTGATCATGCTGCATTTAGCAGAAGAGGCTAGTGTTGTTGTTTCTGTTGTTGTTGTTTACATGTCATCTTCATTACCTAGTGTGTTGTGATTGGGCTGCAGTCAACAGGAGAGGCTAGTGTTGTTGTTGTTTACATGTTGTTTCCATTACCTAGTGTGTGGTGATTGGGCTGCAGTCAACAGGAGAGGCTAGTGTTGT
>JANVCK010288825.1:0-14436 GCA_026546655.1 Epizoanthus illoricatus
GACCACTTGTCTTTATACTGTGTACTTTTCGGCTTCGAACGTTCGAGCAAAGAAACTTCTTCTTGGCCACTTTTTGGCGGTCGAAATCGGGAAGACTTTTCTGTAGCTCCTTCGGCCATTTCGCAAAATTGCAACTGAGGACGACAATGCAAATATTGTTAAGAAAAGTTAGGCTCTATGGAGAAGCCATTTCATAAACTCGGGCTTCGTGTTTCACCATCAGGGTTTCTTAACACTCGAAAACAATAAAAGCAATCGCCCTTCGGCCTCGTGCTTTCATCAGTTTTCTCGTGTTGAGAAACCCTTATAAAACACTCGCCCTCGTTTATGAAATATTACATGGTCGATGGACATCAAGGCCAATATCCTAGGTTCCTGAATCCACACCGCAAATCACTACATTCCCTTACAGACGTATTCTTCAAATGTGTTTGTGCTACCGATCGTGGAAGGATAAGAACAGCTGGATAGCATAAAGAAACAATTTATACAAAAGATATAAAAAGGGCCTACGGCAAAGAAACTGAGTAACTGAATATTTTAATTGTCAAAGCCATAACATATTCAGCATCAAATTCAAAAATGAAAGGTAACAAGAAGTCTTAGGTGGAAAGTAATGTTAAGAAAACATTCGCAATGTCCCTCTCGTGCTGGTTACTGTCGCCAAACAAGTGGATATATTATAAAACTCGACGGCAAGCAGCAGCATTGCTTTTGGTTGGAGCTTTCCTAATTATCATCTATGTAAATTTAATCATGGAGAATGTTCCTGTTTATCGTACTCGCATCTCTGCCTTTGGATTCATCCACTCACGCTCAGCTCAAAAGATGAGACTCAATAACGACGTCCAATTCGTCTTCTTCGTGCCTCGTGCCTTGAACAATGGACAAGGAATAAATGCTTTGGCTCAAAGTGATCAACAAGCCATACATCATCTTGTGAAGTTTCTTGAAACGTTTCGGCATTATGATGCAGCAACGTGTCTGCCAAAGAGCTCAGAATCATTCCTGTATCGGCAAGTTAACAATTCTTGGTGTCGATTTAGATCTCGCAACTCCACCTTAATTATTCGGAATACTGGTCCGTGGAAGTTTCCACTTGCAAAGAATACTACTTTCGCCAATACTTCGCTACAACGTTGCAACATAGCAAAATTAAGGACCGTTTCTAATGCGGAAAGAAAAGTTTGTGAGCCTTGGTTGGAAATCACGATATGGAAAAGCAAGCATTTTTGACTTCTTTCTTCGCACAAATGGAAAGTTGAGAATAGCTAAACTTAATGACTGTGTTATGTCCGATAGTCTGAGTGTTATTGATAGAGGCCCTAAAGAAAATATTAATGACTTTCCAGACTATGCTCTGTTTGAAAATGAACATGGCATAGTGCGAATTGTGATGGAAGATCGAGTGGAATGGACTAAGTGTGTGGCGGACAGTAGAGTCTGCCCTGAGAAGTCAGTTTCATCCAACATAACTTTGACCCAAGCAGTAATGCCGTTGTGTTGTCATAGTATTGTACTTGACCGGCTACTGAGAGATGTTGTGTGGGCCCTGAACAAAGTGGGTATAAAATACAGAGTAGTTTATGGCACACTTCTTGGAGCTGTGCGAAGTAAAGCGATCATCCCTTGGACTCGCGATGTTGACATTGCTGTAAACAGATCAATACTTAGAACACCAAACTGGAATAAAAAGTTACAAGACCTTTTGCGGGGTAGGTATTATGTGGGACCTTCCTTTGCGTGGTTTAATAGAATGATACCTTTAATGCCGCCTCACCTTAACGTCAACACAACAGCATTTTTCGATGGGCCAGATGATCTGTTTGGAGAAAGTTTTTTCAACAAGGACGTTCTGTCCGCAATGAAGGGAATGCATGTAAATGGAAATTCGTTACAGGAGAGGGGTTACGGTGACTTTTATGAAGCAGCAGAAGATTGGTGGAAGGGTTCGTCAAATGTAACCATCAATGGACGAGAGTACATTACTGTTAAGGATATTCGTCATCACCTGACATATTGGTATGGTAATCGGTACATGAAACCTCCGAATGGCAACTGGACTGGCCTACATTGATGCTGGAACACCTTGCAGAAAAGAAATGCCCACGCATTGATGTACAAGATGGTGAAATTGCTCGGTGGAAAGGACAATTAAAAGAGAATTAATTACTAGTAACTTTGGGGCTTACCTAACCTGCCAACTCAGCGTTTCAGATGGATGAAGAAAATTGTGCCAACACTAGCCACATACTTGTCAGAAACCTTACTTCCATTGATTGGAATGTTTCAGAAGTTTGCATGCATGCTATTAGCTAAATACTGTTGGAGCTATATTTAGAATAAATGCAAAACGTTAACGTTGAATTTTTCAAATATTAACACAACGACTCAAAAAGCCGTTGGCACAATCACTCTCAGGTTTGATCTGTTATTAACTCTAGGCCTTGGTAGGTCGAAAGGCCTATGTAGCCAAATAAAATCGTAGTTGTATGGCGTTCTTCAATTTGTTCTATTTAGTATAGCATAATTTTTGGCATCATTGGAGCAAACGAGCGTAATATTTTAAAAAAGCACTGCTCGAGCATAATTAGAAGATTCACACTTTGAAGAATTAGAGCCAATATTCCGCAATAACAATGTCATTCTTGCTTTTTTAGTGCTTTTGCTGCTACATGGAATTAGAATAATTGCAAGTTCTGGCCCCGGTTATACAAAGAGAGTATAGCGTTATCCAGTGGATAAATCCTTATCTAGCGGATAAGTGCTAACTATTTAGGTTGTTTTATCCGCTGGATAGCGCTATTCACCCTTTGAACAACCGGGACCAGGTGTGTGCGTTTACTTATTCAGTAGATCTGGGAACTACCGGAAGTATTTTGACTTGCCCACTTGCCTAGTTTTAAAAATTTACTAGACCTCTTTCTCTTTCCGTACGCGCGGTCAACTACTGCCAGACCAAACCAATATTCATTAAATACCATATTCGAAAATCGTGGTAAACATTGTAATCGTTTACTTCTTAATTATCTTTTCGCTGAAATATACACAAAAACGTTGTCATTTTGTGAGTATAATTTTGGAATATAGGAGAATAATTTGGGAACTTTGGCATAATTGTTGACATAATTCGACAGTGTAGTGTTTGCAGCATGATATGTCACTTTTAGAAGCATAATGGGCAAAGGCCTAGCGCTGACCGCTTAGAAATGCATGTTTTGCTCGTACCGCCCTTGCACAGTTACTTCTCTACGGTTATGCACTAATACAAACCAGATAAATAAAGGAAAAAAGATAACTACCTTGCGGAAAATTCACTTCTTAATCCTATAAAAGGTCTTGATAAAATTTAGCAGAGTGAGAGCGGTCTACAACACGTATCACATCTGATTCTTTCATGTGGGGTCTCAGGGAAAAGCTTGAGATATTTTAAAAATCTATTGATTTTATGACGTATTAATTACGTCACCATATGGCACACGGTCATGTTTGCACTATGCGAATGTTTGTTTGATTTGCGAAAAAAATCTGCCAATACCAGCGCTTTGTAGAGCGCTACGAAACTTAAAAAAGAGCCGTGGTCGGGCCAGTGAAGGCCTCCAAACATATAGTTCCGTACAGGCGGTGATGACAGTAATCATTCGCTGACTGTGCAAGTGCTTGATTGACATTTAGGCAAGCAAAGCAGGAATATTTTTTTCAGAATCGAGAGTGCAATTTCAGGGAACTCTTCTGTTAATGGAGTGCAGACATTTGAATTGAGCTCTCCCTGGCCATGCAAATACGACAGGTATTATTCTAGCAGAAACGTAATTTTAAATTGTCATAACATTTCAAAGGAAAACTGCAAACGCTTCCATTTTATTGGTTTTTCATGAACCAAAACGAATTGTTATTTCTGTGTGATAACAGGTAATCACATATTTTTATCATTCAATTTTGGAATAAATGAGAACTCTTATTTTCTAGTTAGTCTTTGAAAAATGTACTCGTGTCTGTTTATTCAAATTTTCACTCAAACGCATGTGGTTATTGATACAAATTCAAGGGCCCGCAAGGCTTGTTGGGACTTTTTGTGACTGTTAGTTACCAGAAAAATCGATTTCTGTAGCCTGCTCGCAGACCGCGCTATAATTTTCATTTGCAGCAAGACTGAATCTCTCCCTTCCAAAATTAGTACTGAGCTATTCCGTATATGCGGATACTTACCACTCACTACCTCCGCTCAGCATTTCTTTTTTCCTTCGATCAAAACTTTTAACCACGGTTAAAAGTTGTCGTGTGAACCCGCCCATTAAGAATAATTTAGGCTGAAGTTGGCTCTAAATTTAAGACAACGAGGCTCGGCCAAAATCATCTGGTTTCAGGGGGAAACTGGTTCTTATAAAAAAAGCGTGTATTTTCCGCATGTATCAGTCCTGTTTTTCCTTCTTCTTGATTTCATGCAAAACTTAACTACAATGGATTCAGTTCAACATGCCGTCAGTAAACTCCGAAAATAAACGCACCCACATGTCAGAAAGTTTATTTCATTTTGGTACACCGGAGCTTGTTCTGTATTGCACATCTTTGTATTCAGTTTCATTTCTTGTTTCAGTATCATCAGTATGTTGATATTTCGGAGAGTTTCGATTTTCGTTTATTAATGTAGATTTTATTTTGCATTTCATTTTCATATCTAAATATTGTTATTTTTAGAGGGTTTGGTTTTACATTGGGGCTACTTACCGCAAAGACTTTCGCAAAATAATCTTCTTTGAAGTATATTTTTTGCACCCCAAAAGCCCCTTAGCTTCCTTGCCAGGGGCCTTGGTCCGAGAAAGAAGAAAAACCAAATCTCGTTTATTCCGTTTCATTATCGATTTTTCCGGTAATAAATCGACTACTTGAAGGTGAATACAAGGCGGAGGGTCGGAGCTGGGAGAACTTACTAATTTCTTCAAATAGCTAGGTTTTCTCCGATCTGAGGAAATCATGGGTTTTGAAACTTGTGGACCCAATGAGGCCATGGTTGTATCTGGTATGAACATTTCCTTTTCAAACTGGATTTAAATACTTTGATCGAACGTGCTGCTTTGCACCACGGTCAGACGCCATGTTGATATGATGTTTTGAACGCTTGTATATTTCGCTTGTTGTGTTTCGTAGGAGCGTGCCATGCCAGACCAGCGCTCGTCTCTGGTGGCCGAATATTTGTCTGGCCGATCTTTCAGAAGATACAAAGGTAAGTTTTCAGAACGTAACCACTAAATCAATGGGTGAAAATACAGTTATAGTTTGCCAACTGTCACTATAGTAAGTACTACGCTGGCTAGCGTTGCGATCGTGTGAGCAAAATAATTTACAAGTCGAATGAACCCCTGGTCTTCAACCAGCCAAATTCACGTCATTTTTTTATTCTTTGGTTCTACGTGCTTGAATAAAGCAAATTCATTTTTTTTAGTTTTTGTCTCGAAGAAATTTATCCAAAGTATTCTTGGCACCAAATGGGAGATCCGATCGTAATACATCGATTGGGAACCCCGAAGTTTTTTCACCTGCAAACCCTGTTACGTAAACATACATGCAGGTCAGACGATTTTAAAGTATATTTGAAAACGATGGACATCTGTTATAAAACAAGCACTTTATCCAGATTTGTAAAACTCTTTAGCTACAAATGCGTTCGATGATGTAATTTGTTCGTCGGTTCTAAATTCCGCTTTGTTTTAGAACGCGGTATTGTGCACTTCTAGATCTGTTTATATCTTTCTCTAATAATTTGTAGTTTATTCATTCTCAAAATGTGTCGTGGTTGTTGGAGATATGGCAGTTTGAGCATACTGGAGATTTTTTGAGAAAGTAATTGTTATTTTTTGTTAAATTATAATGTGTAAAGTTTTAGTATTATAGAGTGATTCAGTGATTGTGTTTTTGTTGGAACATTGTTTGAATACCAGTCTTTTCAGCCATGTCGTGATATGACAAGTAATTTTACTTGAACTTGGCATAAGTTATTTTACTGATCATGTATTAAAGAAAATTGATTGTGAGACTAAAGATTATTAATATGCTACTTTTTTGTTTTGATCTTTGATATTTTATTAAGAATCACATTTTTGTTATTTTTCATTTATTAAAAGAATAAAGCAATTTTACAAAAACAAAATACAAAGTCAAAAATATATGCATATGTAACCATAGCAATTGAAATTAATTTATTTCCTGCATACAAAAGTCGAAGTAAAATGAGTAAATTATCAAGGTCAAGGATCACATTTCTTTTCAACTATTGTGCTATTCTTCAAAATCAAAATTCTTCAGTTATAATCTGAAATAAGTGACATGAAAGAACTTGTATATACATGTAATTGAGTGCTTTCGTTAATTTGTTCAAATTTAAGATATCTCTGGTTTTAACAAAAGTTTCAATTGATAGCAAGGAAGTTTAGGGCATGACATGGATCTGGATGAGTTGAGCTTGTTGTTTTGAAGAAGAAAGATATTGTTGATTTCTGGAGATTGGTTAAGATTTTCAAAGTTTCTGTCAATCTAACATTCTTCACTTTAAAGGATTTTGGCATATATTCTCTCTTATTAATATATGGCTGATTAGTTTTGCACACTGTTATTGGTCAATTTCAGGTCCGTAAGTTGCTGTACAGAGCTCTCACTCTCAAGTGGCTGTTATTTGTTTACTTTTTCAAGTGTTTGTTTTGCAAACAAAAACTCAGTTAAAATGCAACAAAGCCATATAATAAACATCTTATTAGCCTTGTTTGCTCAGTCCATATGGTAAGTTGTGGATCCTCGTTTTTTCCTTTCCTTTTTCATGGCCTACACGCTTTGTACTTGGGCCATATTATAAAAAGGAAGGAAAAACCTCAGTCCATAACTTGCATGAAGGACCTTGCACTTGGCTAATAAGAGGTATTTAGTGAAGACCAGCCATCTTAAAAAGTTTGCAAGATACAACAAACAAACAAAACTCTCATTGACTATCATGAAAATTTGAACATGCTCTAATTCAGTGAGAATGCATGAAAATCAATGAGTGTGTGCAGGAACTGATGGTCGAACTCTTTCCCCTTTCATGCATGTATATGCACATTTGGTATAATTGGCATTTGGAATGGTGTAGAAATTTGAGCTATAATTATTAGAAAATATTTACAAAAAATGTTGATGCAATAGAATTTGTATTTGCTTGATGAATAAATGGCTTGAGTATCTTTTGCCATTTATGATGTTTGCTTAACCCTCCCTTAACTGGGCTTTTCACACAGACTGGGGGGATGATTTGGGCCCCATCTTTCATTTCTTTATTATGAAAGTTAGCAATACCGCAATTGGTATGCCTATTACCTTAATTTTTTTATTATTATCAGCTACTAAATTTAGTGAATTCTTTTTCCCAGGATTTAGTGACTAGTTATTAAATTTAGTGACTTCTTTAGTTTTTATGAAAGAAAGAGTATTAAAAAAGTTGAAAGACTGTTAAAAAAATTATATTTAACAATACTTAATTTAGCAATTTCTTATGAACTCGATAAAATTGTTAAATTTAGTGGCCACTAATAATAGTAACCTTAAGGTAATTAGTCCATAATGCAACTTTTGATACTAAGTTAGTGATTTCAATTATGATATGATGTCATATATCTGCCATCTTGGATTTTGAGGTTGCCACCTTGGTATGAAATCATAAAATTGCTTTAATTCAATATAATTGATCAAACATTTTAGTTGTTGAAAACTGCAATTTAAATGCAAGAAAAACAAAACAGTTATAAAATAATTTAATTTCTTAGTTATCATTTCTGAAAAACCATCACTCTATTTCTATGGCCACAATAGAATGGGTGACAGTGCCATGATTGACACATTAAATTGGCTGCAGATAAATTCTGAAAGTTTCTTGGTGTTAGCTTTAAATTGGCTGCAGATAAATTTTAGGAAAATTCAGCAAGTTTCTTGGTGTTAGCTTTAAATTGGCTGCAGATAATTTTTTTAGGAAATTTTATCAGAAAGTCTTACAATGTTAGCTTTATCCTGTATGGAGTAACATTCATTTGGTAATGTCATAGGGGGCCCAATTCATTCCCCCCAGTCAGGGTAGGGTTAGGAGAACGTAACCTAATATTTAGTGAGGAACACTCTCTCTGTTGATTGTTGTGGTATCAAGCTGAAACTATTTCCTTTTCTCATTAGGATTTCTCTCAATGTGATGACTCTCAACGTAGAATCTCCCCTGGTATACACAAGATTCGGCGTTCCTATTTCTGTCAATGGCATTGCTCAGGTAGTTATATGTTCTACCTCACCTTGAGTACTGCAGCCCATTACTGCTGGGGATTTCCAAAACACTGAACACTAAAATCAAACGTGCTAACCATTATACCCTCCGACCTCTTTTGAAACTAAGTAACACTGTCAGTTGTGATTCCTGCCTTGCATTGGCTTCTATGGAAACACTTTATTGTATTTTTAAAAATTTGATATTGCAAGACCCATGCGTACATCTGGAGACTGTTTGCATCTAGAGTCACGGCATACAACACATATATTAAAGGTCTAAATGTAATAAATGTAATGCAGCCTTCGTATTAGTAGCCTTTGTTTGCATAATTTATTTTCTTACAAAATTGTGCATATATGGAACAATCTGCTGGCAAATGCCAAATCCACTTCTTCCTTGTCACAATTCTGATCACTGGTCAAGGGAACTACCTTCGCTGGTTGTCAGTGCAGTCAGTGTCTCTTGACACTTTTTTCATTGAAATTCTCATTGATACAAATAATAATTTTGAATTTGAGATAGTTTTCCCTTTTTTATTTGTAGTATTTCAGTGTAAATATAGCAAGTGGGATCAAACATTTTTCGACATAAGCTATTCTGCAATTGTGATAGTTGTATGTACTTTTAGTGTTTTAATATTTTATAGTTGTGTTTGTTAATATAGCAGTGTTGGGTCAAACATTTTTAACATACAATGTAAGCCTCTGGCTCAGGAGACTGGGTAAGCACATTTTTTTGTGACATTTAGTAAATAAATTATCTTATCTTATCAAATATCTTCCATAATAATTATAATCAGATGCATCTTCTAGCAATGCCTTGTATGTTGCCAGTGTTTAACTTGGCTGAGGACAGTGAGTCAGATTAGATATTGGTGGGGTTTGTTTGTTTAGTCTGATTCTTCTGATATTGCACCATAGTTGAGACAGCTGAAACTGATTTGTTAAATTTGATGACCAAATACCCCGACGAACTGTTGGCAGTTTGGTAAACTGTCTTTGTTATGCACTTCTGACATTACCATATTATGGTAAAGTCATATTAATAATTATATTTATAATTTAATAATAATTATACTGTTTAATAATAAATAAATGTTACTATCTGCTGAGCATTTCCACAAGTTGCTTCTGCCATTTAAACTCATCAATAATAGTTGAAACTGACTTTTATTTTTCTATACTTGAAAATATGCAAATATAAAGAATATGACCAAACCATGTCTGGACTTTTTGTTTATTCATATGGTTGCTGTTATGTTGGATTTTGTGACATCATATACCACTGAACTGTTGTTTTTTTAACAAATGGTGCACATGATCAACAGCAATCTGCGATAATTGTGTGATGTCATCTTGGTCCCAACATGTAGACATTTTGTGATAGTTTATATTTGGCACTGTTTGAACTTACATTAGTATTAAATAAACCATTCTTTCTCAAAGCACTCTAATGACCTTCTCTGCCTGCTTACCTTGACTTTAGTCTGTTCATATTACAGTATAGAAATATGTTCCGTCTCTAATTGTGATCTTGGCTTATTTCAAAACCCTTGAAGGTGAAAGTTCAAGGTCAGAATCGGGAAATGCTTCATGCAGCAACCCAACAGTTCCTTGGCAAAACAACTGAAGAAGTCCGTCGAGTAGCCCTGGAGACGCTGGTGAGTTCAAAGTATTAAAAAAATTGTAAAATTCATGAACAAATTTAATAATGTTTTTTCTTGAAGGAAATTAAATTATGTTCTCTGAATATATGTTGTTTTGTCATTAACAGGAAGGCCACCAACGAGCTATTATGGGCACCATGACAGTGGAGGTATGTTGATTAGAGTTATGGGTATGGGTAGGGTGGGGTCAGACCAGTTATGGGTAGGGTGGGGTCACACCAGTTATAAATGGGTATGGGTAGGGTTGGGTCAGAGGCAGCTGTAGTTAACTGGGATATTACAAGTTTTATCAAAACTGGTTTTAGCTGTGCAAGGTTAATACATTGCTCAAATGTAACAAGAGAAATATTGCAAATTGGTGACCTAGTTCAGACTGTTAGTGACAGGCTCTAATGCTGAGACCACAGAGAAATGTTAACAATTTTTTTTTACATTTCAGGAAATCTACCAAGATAGAAAGAAATTTTCAAAGAGTGTTTTTGAGGTGAGAATTCAAAATCAATTTATTAGTTGCTAAGTTTACATCTTTAGTATATTTCTGTCACACTTTTTTGAATTATTAATAACAACAATTTGTTGGGCTCACTTGCATACAAATTGTTAGGAAGCATGATTGTAGCCATGTGTCAGATGTTGGTGCTGCGATAGTCGAGGTTTTTTCCAAACCATCATATGTGGCGTGCATGCAAGGTGTGACAAAACAATGGTTACTATGTAGTAAGCTGCATATTTCTGACAAGTTTGATCCCGATAAGAAATCTGCAGTCTGGTGAGTGGTGGGTTTTGTACATCAGCACACCATTTATTATCAGCTACCTCAACTGATCTGTGCCTAGTGACCAGTAATATGCAGTTTGTATCTGCCTCAACTGACCTGTGACTAGTGACCAGTAATATGCAGTTTGGATCTGCCCCAGCTGACCTGTGACTAGTGACCAGTAGTATGCAGTTTGAACCTGCCCCAACTGACCTGCAACTAGTGACTAGTAATATGCAGTTTGGATCTGCTCGTCCTATCTTAGGTAATTAGTTTAAGAGTCATTCATGGTAATGTTACGTCTTTTCAGGTTGCATCATCAGATCTGGTGAACATGGGTGTTAGTGTGGTCAGTTACACCATTAAGGACATCAGAGATGAGGAAGTATGTGATTCATGAATACAATAGCTAGCCCATTTCACTATAATTATGCTCCAGTTCCCATTATGAACATAACTTCAAGTTGAGGTTCAATTCTAAACATACAGCAGTGCTATGTGCTGTAGAACTGAGCCTTGACTTGAAGTTATTGTTTAAAGGAAATTGGACTTGATTTGGAAATGGTGTTAAGTATTGTTTTGACGGCATGTTGTTTTACTTGCAACCATGTTGTTTTTCTTACATGTTTGATTGTCCAAGTCTTTAGACCAACTGAAGATCCTGCAATGCATTGTGGCACTGAAAATTTACGGAGTTTAATTAGAATTAAGCATGCAGCAACAGCAACTTTATTTGTACCACTAAGATAACATTACAACTGAAATGAGAATAAGCAACAAGAAAGATCAGAGAAAGGGTACAGGCCACCTGAAAGTAATACTGCACCCCTAAAGATGATTTTAGTGCAACATCATACCATGAAAAATCATTTTAATAGTGCTGCAAAGTGACCAGATAATGACATTACCTTTATTAAATAGGCTTTGTGTATGCACTGTAGGATGTATTATTATTATTATTATTGTTGTTGCTGTTATTATTGTCACTGACACTGTCTCTGTTGCCATTGTTGCTATTTCTGTTGTTGTTATTATCATTATATAAGTAGTGTTATTATAATTAGTGTTATTCCAACCTTGTTTTCAGGGTTACCTGAAAGCCCTTGGTATGGCCAGGACTGCAGAAGTGAAGAGGGATGCTAGAATAGGGCAAGCTGAGGCACAGAGAGATTCTGGCATAAAGGTACAAGTTGGGAGGTTACTAAAGACAGCCCCCCCCCCCCCTGAACATTATGAAAGGAATGGGTTAAATTTATTAATTTGTAAAAGATGCAAATCATAATTAAGATTACTAGAACAAAATGATCAAGATGATCTTGCCTGTACTCAAATACATGGTTGTATGGGGTGACCAAAATAACAACAACCTAATGTGCTCACTACAAATTCTTATGAATAAAGCTGCGAAATTGGTACTTGACAGGCCGATATCATCATCCCTAACGGATGCCCTCACTGACCTTGGCTGGACTACGCTTGAATCAAGAATTGACCAATGGTGGAGCAGCAAAACTTTGTTTGGTGGGAATTCACGATACATCCTGCCCCACTGTTTCGTTCATGCCCTTGTGTTGCTTCCAAAGCTGACAAGACAAACATTTTTCTGTAGCTCTGAAATCTTTATGTCTGCATGATAAACGTGTAATCCCAAAACATTTCTCATACAATTTGGATTAAATAAGCACTTGTGAAGTTTTCAAAGACTGCAAATTGCACTCACCTTTTGAACAGTCATGTGCAGCTTTGTTATTGTTTGAAAATTTCACTTGTGCTTAGCTATTCCAAATTGCAATTTTATGTACATGTACAACTCAGAGTGCAAACTTGTAAATAAAGGTTTTATGTACTAATACCCTTATGGGCCATCGAAATATGACTAATGCATGTTTGTTTAAGTTCGTAATACTATTATACAAAGTAATGAGCTAGTTCTTATCAAACAGTGATATAATATGATTTGCTAACAGGAAGCCATTGCTGAACAAGAGCGGCTCAAGGCCAAGTATGAGAATGACACAATGATTGCTCAATCCAAGCGTGACTATGAACTCAAGAAAGCTGCTTACGACATTGAGATTCAGACCAAGGTACACTGAACTAGCTCAAGTAGAACATGTTCTAATGTGTGCATAATTCAGATTCATTGAGATTCTGACCAAGGTGCACTGAACTAACTCAACTAGAACATGTTCTAATGTGTGCACAATTCAGATTCATTGAGATTCAGACCAAGGTACACTGAACTAACTCAACTAGAACATGTTCCAATGTACAGCATGCACAATAAAGACATGTACCATAGTTCTTCAAATAAGCTCCCCCCTTGAATACACTCCCCCCTTGAATAACTCCCCTTCAAAGATATTTATAAGTGCCCACCCTAGAGCATGGTTTATATTGAAATAAGCACCCTCTCCTTGAATAGTGATCCCCACCCTCCCCCTTCCATTTCCATAACCAAATTTGAACCTTGGTGGCACTATAAATAATCAATTTATAAGACAGAGACTTTTGCTGTTTATTCAGGTTCCGATATAGTACTTGTAGTAGAAACAATTGTTCTACAAATGAAATACAAAATGTCAGTTTGTGAGTATGACAATAAGTTGTAGAGCACTTGAGAAGCTCTGGCTTTCTAAGTGTTTATGTTATAGAGGGCCTGCAATCTACGGCTATACTGTGTTATGATGGAAAGGTTTGAAGCTTTTTTGAGTGTAAAATTTGGCACTCAATGTATGTTTTGGCACTTACTGTAAAAAACCTTTATTATCTAGATACTGTAATGAAACTAAGATAGTTGTTGGTTCTTGTGGTACTAAACAAGTCAGTACTTTTGCATGCACAGCAAGCCCAGTCCCAACTGGCCTATGACCTTCAGGCTGCTGTGACAAAACAGTCGATTAAAGAGGAGGAGATGACGGTGAAGGTGATTGAACGAGCTCAGCAGATCAAGGTTCAGGAACAGGTATGGCTGCTGACAACTGTTACTGTTTCAACAGCATTTGCCTTTCAGTACCAGTGACCATTGGCACTTTTCAAGACAATGCATCAAAGCTATTTAATTGTCTACCTGAAAATATTACTTAGCCTGAACTGAACTTTATCAGTCTGGTGTTTCTAACAGAAAGAGCATTGAAAAAACTAAACAGAATTGAAACAGTGGGTAGTGAGAGGAAGGCTTTTGCTATTGTATTCAACATACTAACTTTTAATGTTGTTGTTATAAATAAATTATTTTTTATATTGTAATTAGTTGTAGTGTTATATATGTTTATCTTTTGATACAGTTGTAATTAGTTGTTGGTTCATTTTAGTGATGTCAATCAGAAGAGCTATTTTAAGCATGGATCTGCCAAATAATCTGTTAATATTAATATTATTATTATTATTATTATTATTATTATTATTGAATTACAATTTAGTAACTTATCAAATAAACGAGATATACTGGTACTTGGTATAAAACCATTCACCTTAAAATTTATTCTTGAAGGAAACATAATGGCTTTTGTTTTTCATGTATTCATTTTGCAAAGGAATAGAACACACTGTTTCCTGTTTCTTTGTGGAACTTTCAAAGAATGCTATATAGCTGTGGAAATACTTGTAATTCAGCTCATTTTAACACAGCTATTTCTTGTTCCTCAAACCTTGCACTAAGACTGAAAGGATATAATCATTATTAGGTTGATGGAGTATTCAAAGTTAGTAGTAATTACAACAGAAAATGTTCCT